>CAUYPK010001041.1:0-36599 GCA_963574355.1 Loris lydekkerianus
TTAACACAATAATTAAGTAAATGAGATGAGGTATATATTAACCAGTGTGATGTAAGCATTCCTAATTCTATATGAAATCAGTACATTGTACCCCCCAAATGCATTAATGTATACATTACCTATGTGTTTATGATTTAATAAAAAGAAAACAACAAAGAAGCCCATTTCAGTTAAAAGAGCTTCAACATTTTTAGATATTGCATCCTCTTATTTAAATACCTCCAAGTACTATCATCCTACTACTCTGTTTTGCCTTCAAGAGACAGGTGAAAAATTAATAACACAATTTTTGAGTTGAAAGAGACACACACAAAGCACCCTTACAAGTGTAGTTCTTCAGATCTTTTCCCCAAACGAAGCCTTTCCATTTCTTTCAATTCTTCATTATGCGACATGGTTTCAGATTATTCTATGCTTTTAGTCTCTGTGGACTCCTATGAAAATTTTGTTTCCAGTTGTGATAATGGTGACAGCACAGAGTTTAATTGCTGGAGGTGATTCACAGATCCTAAAATGATAATGCTTGTGAATTTACTGTTCATTGCAAGCAAAAAAAAAAAAAAAAAAAAAAATACAATTAGCAAAAATATTATAATAAAAAGTACTTCACAGTCAAAAATTGGCTCACAGTAAGGGATGAAAGTCTGGGCCAAACTCTATATTCTGTCTGTGTGGGTCATTGTAGACTCTAGCTGTGCACTCTCTCATGAATGAGGGATCACCCATATGCGCAAGTAACACCTAGGAACCAATGAGCCCCAAAAGGATTCTTGACTGGGGCTCCTGATACCTTTCTGGTCAGGTCAGGTAGGCATGTTTCTTGCTATGTAACCAGACCCAATGGTAAAACCCGTAGAGAAGTCACCAGGACCAGAGTACAAACCATCAATCTTACAATTTTCAATAAACAATGCTGACAAGCTGGTAAAACCACCCTGAAACTTGCCTTGAATTCACGGTTATGAAGCAATGCAATTAATCGTCACCCTTCGGGCCTTGACCAGAGGTTAGTGCTGTGTAGATCCATCTCTTTCTTCAGCAAGGCTTCTCAGGGCAGTTCTGGGCTGGTTGGAATTAATGCTCAGATGTGGCCTGACCAGCTCAGCTTGTGTTGGGGTCATATCTCTCATATTCTGAACACTATCATCCCCCAATTATTGCTAAACATTCTCCATGATATTCTCTTCCAGAAGAAATCACTGACACTTCCTACTGTACATTTAGAGTAAGGATGTACTAATCTTATTAAAAAGGAAGTCCAACCAAGCATTATTTTACTAGCTGGTGGATCTGTAAACCACCAGATTGCTGGGTTTTTCCCAGCAATCTAGAGAACTAGGTGATTTCCAGGAAGCCACCTGTCCTTGCTTTTGCCTTGGCTCTGGCCCCACCCGGACCTCGTCTTATATTCCTTTCCTGGCTCTGTGGTTCTTTGCCTAGCCTGGAGTTCTTTCTTAAGCTCCCAGTCAACATGGCTGGGCCCTAGAGCCTCCTAACATTCTTGCCACTCCCATCCCCTAGCCCATCCAAACTCTAAGATCCTGCTGAAAATAAACTTTTTCTTTCAAATTGGGATAGACCCTAATACCTACTTGAGAGGGACTAGCCTTTTTCCAGTCCCCAGGGTCAGAGCTTCTTAAATGGCCACACTGGTCTAAGTCCATTCCCCTGGGCACCGGGGCCCAGGAATATCCAGCTGCCTGCATAGGGCCATCCTCCTGCCCTTAACCAGCCAAATTCCAGGTCCCTCCCTCTCACTTACCACTCCTTCCAACAGAGAAGACCCCCAGCATGCCTTGAGCAAGCCTGGATTAAAATAATTCAAGCAGGAATAATCCTTCAAAAGAAAAACTAAGTTGAACTTGCAGACTACTTGCAAAATCATCTTACAGTTTCAGAACTGAAAGGAACCTTACATCAGCCAGCCTGGTAGTTTGTTAAGTTTTGTTGTTTTTAATTTTGTAGCAATTGAAATGGAATATTACCTGGTCATACATGCAAAGTTAATCAAAACGAAACTGTTCAGAGGAAAGGATAGGTTGGGAATTAGATTCAGAACATATAGGCCATTTGGGACCTCATCAGGCTTTCTCCTTTGAGGAACCTCTAGGGAAACCCTAGAGTACAGTTTGAGAACCACTGGTTTATTCCAGTGCCTTTACTTTAAAGAGAAATATTCAAAGACCTCAGAGGTTAGAGTTTCATGACATCAGGTTGAATACTGAGCTTATTTTACTGTGTTTGTTTGTACCGCTTAAGGTTCAGAAGAGCAGAAGTACCAAATCTATGGTACTTATGTGACCAAATCTATGTGACTTATTTCTTTCCTGTTCTTTGCATTTATATGAACTTACATTTTTGAGCATGTGCTATAGGTAATATAAGGTATTAGTGCCGCAGGACAGGCAAATAGGACCAAGACTCAGGTTCCCCCTTCTTGGAGAGCAGGCACTAATGGACCCATCCAGAACTGTAAAGCCAAGTGTTGAGCAGAGCATAGAGTTATAAAAAAGTTTACATATACACACGTCAAGGATTTTTAAGGTGGATATGCCAGCCAGAGTTTTTGGGAGAAACAGAACAAATAGTGTGTGTATGTGTGTGTCTATGTGTGCATATGCAAAGAGAGCTAGAGATCAAGAGAATTATTTCCAGGAATTGGCTCTTAATGAAGCTGGGGACCAAGAAAGAGCTGGTATTACACTTGAGCCCCATGGCAATCTGAAGGCAGAATTCCCTCTTCCTCAGGGGAGGTCAGTCTGGTCTCGTAAGATCTTCAACTGATTGGACAAGGCCCACCCACATTATTGCGGGCAATCTGCTTTCACCAAAGTCTACTGACTTAGATATTAACCTCAGCTAAAAATTACCTTCACATGGACATCTAGACTGATGTGTGACCAACTAGCTAGTTACCATGGTCTTGCCAAACTGAAATATAAAATTCACCATTGCAGTGGATAAAACTAAGTTTTTTTCTTTTTTCTTTTTTTTTTTTTTTTTTTTTTTGCAGTTCTTGGCCAGGGCCATGGGGCTGGCACCCTACTCCTTTGAGCCACAGGTGCCGCCCAAGAAAACTATGTTTTTAGGGGAAAATAAGAAAATCCTGAAACATGATAAAGTATGTGTGTGGGGGTAGGAAGGAATACAGTATAGTGTAGAATAGCATGAGCTAAGACAAACATTTGAGGACATAAGAAGCCTGCACAGCTAATTCTACGTAGTTTGCTTAAGAAATCAACTTAGGTAGCAAAAGGTCATGACTCCTAAGGCAAGGACTGAAATTAATTCCACACAAACAAGTTTTGAAAACTGTTGCATTCAGGCAATAGCTAGAAACTGATTAGTTTTATTCAATGCTAACATTCTCCTTCCCCCACGCCTCTAACAGGTTAGTGTGTACACATTGCCTTTTAGATTTATCCCCAGAAATTAGACGGATCAGTCATAAATTATTCCTTTATGTGGAGACAAATCGCAATATGTCTTTGTGAAAAAAGAAATCAAATGATACTCATTTTTTAATTAAATGTATTTTTTGAGATAGGGTCTCCCTGTATTGCCTAGGCTAGAGTGTGGTGTATCATTATAGTTCACTGCAAGCGCAAATGCCTGGGCTCAAGTGACCTACCTACCATAACATCCTGAGAAGCTGGGACTACAGGTGGGTGCCATCATCCCTGGCTAATTCTTATATTTTTTTGTAGAGAAACATTCTTGCTGTGTTTCTCGGGCTTGTCTTGAACTCCTGACCTTAAGTCATCCTACTCTTTTGGTCTCCCAAAGTACTAGGATTATAAGCTGAGCTACTCTGCCTGGCTAAATGATATTTTATGAGATGGAAGCCTTAGGTTTCTTTCTCAATTCGCTATATAGTTGTGCCTTATTAAAAGAAAAAAACTGTAGATATTCTTACAATTTCTTGACCTTCTGTAACAATTTGCTTCCAAAGGTAGGCAACTCCTAAATTCTTCATATGCAAACTTAAGGGTGACAATATTACTCACCTCTCATAGGCCAGGTTAACTACTCATGAGTATTATTTTTTATTTTATTTTTTTTAGTTTTGCAAAGAAAGTTGTACTTGTTTTTATTTGCAATGTTATCAAATAGTTACAGTATTTCTGATGATTAGAGAGTGGTAAAATTTTAACAATAGCAATAACACTTTTATACTTACAGCAAGAACACACTACACTACTTTGCTGAGTAGTGACTAGAGAAGGTCAGTGTTATGGACTGAATTGAATATTGTGTTTCCCTAAAGTCCTAACTCCCATTGTGATGATACTAGGAGATGGGGCCTTTGGGAGGTAATTAGGCTAAGATGAGGTCATGAGGCTGGAGCCCTCGTGATGGTATTAGTGCTCTTTTAAGAAGAGAAAGAGACACCAGAGCTCTTCTCTCTCCACATGAAGAGACACAAAGCAGGCAGGTGTCTGCAAACCAGGAACAGAGCCCTCACCAGGAACCAAACCCAACAAAGCCTTGATAGAGGACTTCTCACCCCCTGGAAAGAAATGTCTGTTGTTTAAGCCACTAAGTCTATCACATTTTGTTACAACAGCCTGAGCTTAAGTTAGATGCTTTTAAAGTCACTCTGAGTCATATTTTTGAGATCGCCCATCTTCTGGCCTCTAGGTTAGTTCTGGGAAGCAGATGGAAATGAGGAATGGACTTTAGTTCTAAGGAGTCTAGCATGGAAAATTACTGTAAGAGAAATAGGATCCCAGAACCTAGGAGCCTGGGACAGGGGTGACATGCCCCGTTGGTCCTGGTTGGTTAACCACAGTAAAGTGAAAGACAACTTTACAGAGGAGGCAATGCTAAGCTGGGTCTTGGAGGATGAGAGTGATTTTATATCAGGAAAAGCAGGGGGGTGACCTTCTAGTCAGAGGAGCCAGCATGAGTGATGTTGAGCAGGTGTGAGGTTGCTGGTGTGCTGAGGGGAAGCCAGCCAGTCCAGATGGCCGGGAGGGTGTGTGGAGGTAGAAGGGATGGAAGTGAGCCTGAAGAGGCAGAGGACCCTAGAGAGTCTGATTACTCATCATTTTAATACTATTTTAATTTATTTTTCCATATTTATTTATTTGTTGATTTTTACAAAAGTAAAACACAGTAATTATAAAAATTGGTGTCTCTTTTAAACTTAATTTTTCTGTAACTTAAAAGTGGCTGAACCCTAAAAGTTGAAGTTCACTATCCTATCTTTTTGGGTCAGCGTGACACCTGAGTTTAGCTTGTTTTACCTAGCAATATGCACATCTTGTCCCTGCCGTAGAAATCTTTACAGTGCCTTCTCCAACTGAAATAGCAAAGAGGGCAGATGAATGCTGAGTAACATTTGGCAGAAGGGATTGCAAATGTTTGGATATTCAGTGCTAAGTATCAGACATATTGTAACACATTCAACAGCTCCTCCAGGCAGTTAAGCAGTAGTTTATAACGGATTAAGTACCAGGTAAATGTTCTCTAGTACTGCAGTGACAATCCCAATGCAGTTGGAAGTGGCCGCATTTGTTTGAAATTATTTGAATGTAACTACAGTATGGAACTCTTTTTAACATTTTAAATCATCACACTGAAATAACATAAATGTTGGAAAACATTTGAACATATCCACCTGAATGAAGTAAGAAATCATTAAAAAATACAATGAAATTGATGTTACAATTTTCATAAATTAAATACTCACCACTGAAATATGGGCTTCTCTTTCCTTTCATGCAAATAATCTACACCATAGCTTAAATATCCACTTTTCTTTTTTTATCAGATTTTAATAGAGACTAAGCAGTTTAGTCTGCATCCTCTGTAACAAGAGCCCCCTGCTCATCCATCACCACCTACCTTGCCCCCCTCCATGTGAAAGAGCACAGATTCATACTCACCAATTGCTTAAGATTTTTACTTCAAACCATCTGCCTTTGGGAGTGACGTGTAAACTAGTACCTTTTCTATAAGTGAAGAAATTGAACTACAGAAGCAAGTCAGTCTAAATAAGACAGTCCTGTGAGTCTCATTGAAGAACAAAAAGTTTATGTGTTCAGTCTCACTAAGCATATCGCTCCACACATTAGCTGCTCCTGAGAATCACAGACTGTGAACAAGTATATCCATTGATTGCTTTCTCTGTGAAGTTTGTTATAGAAGTAATTTGTAGAAGTTATGGAAGGAGCAGTGGTAGACAGTAACTACACAATTCCCAGTTGGTGGTAGTATGTTTGAAAAATATTGTATAGCCTGCTCGGTGCCCGTAGCATAGTGGTTATGATGCCAGCCACATACACTGAGGCTGGAGGGTTCGAAACCGGCCCCGGCCTGCCAAACAACAATGACAACCACAACAAAAAAATAGCTGGGCATTGTGGTGGGTGCCTGAGTTTGAGGTTGCTGTTAACTGTGATGCCACAGCAGTCTACCAAGGGCGAGATTCTGTCTCAAAAAAAAAAAAAAAAAAATTGTAGAGCCAAAGTTCTATACAATTTGTTGTTTGCAGAAAATCTTCTAATGGTGGAGTGATGTTTCTGGGTTATCGAGGGTCTTGATTATGCAGTACATGCATTTTTTAATGTGGATGGATTTTAAGGGTGAAGATTTCAAAATCAGCTTGTTGGAAGTTCCATTTTGTTAGCTGTTTCTTAGACTCTAGCCAAAAGACATGGAAATATATTAACAAAAGCATTAACATTCAGAGGGATAACCCATATCCTATAGCATATTTAAATATGCTCTCCTCTTCTACCAATGGTCCGTGGGACTGAACACCATTAAATGTTCAGTTTTATGATATATTGCTACTTTTTTGAACACGACAAATTTGTGCACAGAGCAACTCCTAGACCACCAGCAAAGTATACACTGTGCTGTGTATACACCAGCAAAGTAACAGAAGGTGAGACAATGGGTCCTCACAAGGCCCTGAGCATTGTTTTTACCCTCAAAGGATAACCTTGATGTGTGTCATACTGCATAGTGGTTTGCAAAAGAAAAGCCCACAAAGACACACTGCAGAGTCCTCACTATTCATTATAGCCTTCTTTTCTATAGAAGGTATTGCTTCTAATTTAGGTAGGATCTCAATGAAAGGAGCAAACGTGAAGGCACCCTGGTTTCATTCTTGTTCTTCTAACAGGCCATGTGGTTGCCCAGCTCATTCCACGAGGGAGTGTTCTGATTCTTCTTACCTAGGACTCCAAAACTTGATCATGAGATCTTCTCTTAAAGCTCTTGCACGATTGTAGCAGCCAAGGTCAGAGCTGTTAGACACAGGGATTTCATATGCCTAGAAATACAGGACAAGCCCCAGACTCTTATTTTCTGTGATAACTGAGAAAAACAAGAAGGTAGACGCGGCATTCCTTTCCCTGTGTGTAGGGGGCCGGGATAAGTTGAGGGTGGAGTGAGGGCAGGCACCCGGTGGAGGAAGGGGACTTGGGGAGGAGGAGAGGGACTGGGAAACCAGCCCAGGGCTGGTGTCTGGGGAAAGGAGAACCAATACCTCTTTTGTTGTCAGGAAAACCCTGGACACAAAGAGTGAGTTTGAGTTTCACTTCAGGTCAGTCGAGGGCGTTGTGAAACGGCGGTTTTCAGACAGCCGGCTTAACTGACTGACTCTGAGGTAATTAAATCACTACATTAGACCACTGACCATGAAAGCAGAAAAATACAAGCACACAAAAAAGAAGAAAACAAAAACCTCACATTTGTATCTAATTATGCCATTAAAATGTTTACTGTTCCATGTAATAATTACGTGGCTCATATTTGGTCATGATGGAGTTTCTCTAATTGGTTAAAAGTTTTACCCATTCTTCTTGTGGGACAAAATTTGGTTTTACTTAGTCATTTTTCATGCAGGCATGCGAGGCTTCCATGCCATCCGACTTTGTTTTACTCTGGCTGGGGTTTTGGCGACTTCTGTGGTAATTTTCCGTTTTACTTCCACTCTTCAGTAATGTCTATAATTATGAGCAGACAGTTACCTGAGAGGGGATTATTTCTTAGTCCTCCATTTGCTTTCCTAATGTAAATTTTGTGTCTCAGGCTCCAAGATGGACAGCAGGCGTCATACCAGAACAGTCCTTCTGCTGTGCTCCCGAGGTCTCTACAGAGGATCTGGCGGCCTACAGGGTGTTTCCCTTGTGATTGCCTCATTTTCCCTCCTTCAATCATTTTTATTTAATACCATGTGTTTCCTGCAGCTTTAGATCTTGGTTATTTGAGGATTGATTAATCATGCTGCAAATAATCCAGACACTTTATTTTCTTCCTCACTTCCTATTTCTTTTTTATTTTTTCATTTATCTATTGTGTTTGGCCATCTCACAGATCAAGTCCGACAGAGATGAGAATAAGGTTTGTGGAGGGAAAAAAAATGGTAAAGGGAAAAACAGTCACATGTTCTATTTGTTCATTGCTCTGGTTAACAGTGACAGGAGAGAACACGCCAAAATTTAGAACTGAAGTTAGTTCTCCTTTCAGCTATGAAATGCAATAATCTATTATCTATTACTTAACATAAATAGTTTGGTGGGGAAAGTGGGTTTCCCAATGCTGGCCTGAGCATTCCTAACAGTCTAACATGGGACGAAGGTTGCTTCCTAACTACACAGTTATTGCTACTGATGATCAGCGAGGGGGGGGGGGGGGTTCAGAAAGGACGAGGAGCTAGCTCTGTCTGGAAATACCACTTGCTAGATGTACAATATGCTGCTAATCTTGGGGCAGAAGCACTATAACACTTCCTGGAGGCAGAAACCTTTGTCCAAACACAGAAAGCTCAGACCATCAAGGCGGGCGACTATGCTATTCCACTGAATCCTGGGAACAAGGTGGGGCCACCTGGAGGGAAGGGTAGACAGGAGGAAGGAGCTATCTGAGTGGAGAAACAGTTGGAGTTCTCATCTTAACACCTGCCTCCCATTCAGCCTGGTCCAGCATTGAGGCTACTCTGTACAGACAAGATTCTTAGTAACTTTGGAGGTGACAATTAGTTGATTATTTTTTTTTTCCTTCCTCCTATATGCTTTTAAAAAAGTATTAGAGCAACCAATTTTTTCCCACCTCCTGACTGCAGGGAGACATTTGGCAATATCTGGAGGCACTTTTCATCATTAGAATTGAGATCATTATTGACAGTGAGTAGAGAGAGACCAGTGATGAAAATAACCATCCTACAGTGAGTGGACAGAGCTTCATACATAGAACTACCCAGTCCTGCCTTAATAGCATCAAGGTCAGAACTCCAGAGCAGAGGCATCTATTTAGAATGTGTTAGCCCC
Organism: Loris lydekkerianus; assembly: GCA_963574355.1. Taxonomy (NCBI): domain Eukaryota; kingdom Metazoa; phylum Chordata; class Mammalia; order Primates; family Lorisidae; genus Loris; species Loris lydekkerianus. The sequence goes on from CAUYPK010001041.1 coordinate 9,285, forward strand.
CTCCCAGGTGAGGGATGCACTTAAAAAAATGATTTTCTAACCAGGCGTGGTTGCTCATGCCTGTAATCCTAGCACTTCAGGAGGCTGAGGAGGCTAGGTTCCTCGAGCTCAGGAGTTGGAGACCAGCCTGAGCAAGAATGAGACCTTGTCGCTACTAAAAATAGAAGAAACAAACAAACAAACAAAAAAACAACTAGCCAGGCATTGTGGTGGACACTTATAGTCCCAGCTACTTGAGAGGCTGAGGCAAGAGGATCGCTTGGGTCCAATTGCTTGAGGTTGCTGTGAGCTATGATGATGTGGCCTTCTACCCAGAGTGATGGCATAAGACTCTGTCTCAAACAAACAAATAAAAAAAACCCAAAATGCTTTTTTGGAGATGCTTCTCTATTCATCTCTCAGTGTGGTCAAGAGAGGAGAATGAGTATATATTTCAGGAGCTTCATGGGTGACGGTGCAATGCCTTTGTCTGAAGGCAGCTTCTGCGGTGATCCCACTCATCCGTGTGCTCCTGGAGAGCCCAGTGAAGGAAATGAAGTGTTGGATGTGGTTTGTTTCCACGCAGTGCACACTGCAGGCAAAGCAGTGTGACAGGTGCAGGAAGGTTACAAGACGTTGGGCATGCAGTGATCAAGAAGCCAGGGGCTACCCCTGACATCAAGGGCACACAGTCTAAGGGAGCGAAAATCGTAGCTGCTTTAGAGATGATAATGGGGCAGGTGAGGGTGCGTGTGTGCACATCTGATGGGAATATGTTCCATAATTTAGAGGCTGAAGAAGACATCCAGGAGAAAAGAAAAAGAAGGGCAAATGGACAAATTGTAGTTAGCTGCTCTTAGGGGGTTACAGAAGACAGTCACTGACTATCAGTAATAGACCTCCATTTGGCTTGGTGTGGAGCAAAGTAAGGAGGGTTATGATACATGAAATAACTTCTTTACCATATCTCTGGGGATATTGACAGATTTTTTTTCTACTTGTCACATTATTTGGAAATATGCTGTGTAGTGATTCCTGTTTATCTTTAATGGGATAAGATGCTAATTACAGTATCTCTTTTTTCTGTAGCTTTCATATTTATTTTATGCATTTGCTTTCTACCTTCTCATTTTTAGCCTTTATAGAATTCCAGTGATAATGAGCTGTAATGTCTTCAGTACAATGTTAAGCTATGCTGGCTCCCAGCCTTTTAGAAAATATATATAAATGCTGGCAAAGATGTGGAGAAAGGGAACATTTATACATTGTGGGAATGTAAGTTAGTAGAGCCATTGTAGAAAACAAGATGAAGGTTTCTCAGAAACCTAAAAATAGAACTACCATATGATCCAACAATCCCACTACTGGGTATTTATCCAAAAGTAGTGAGTATATCAAAGGGATATTAGCACCTCATGTTTCTTGTAGCACTACTCAATATATTCAAGGCGTGAAATAACTCTCAGTGTCCATCAATGGACGCGTGGGTAAGGAATATGTATAATATTGTGTATACATACACAATAAATACCATTCAGCTGGAAAAAAGAGTAAAATCTTGTCATTTGCAGCAAGATGGATAAAACCGGAGGCAATCATATTAAAAGAAATAAGTCAGGCACTGAAAGACAAATATTGTATGTCCTTACTCATATGTGGAAGCTAAATAGTTGATCTCATGGAGGTAGAGAATAGAATGATAATTAACAGGGCCTGGAAAGAATGTCTGTCTTGGAAGGCTGAACAGAGGTCGGTTAATGGGTGTAAACATACAGTTAGATGGAAGAAACAAGTTCCTGTGTTTGATAGCACAGTAGGGTGACTGTGGTTAACAACCACCTATTGTATATTTCAAAATAGCTAGAAGAAAACATTTGAGATATTCCCAACACAAGGAGATGATAAACATTTGGGGTGATGGAATCCTAAATACTCTGATTTGATCATTACACATTGTTTGCATGTATCAAAATATCCCACGTACCCCATACATATATATAATTATGTATCAATAAAAATTTTCAGAAAAAGTAAAATATATAGACTTTTTTATATACAAAGAAGACAAAATCAATAGATTCCTTCATCTTGGAACAAAAGTAAGATCACCCGCAGAAGTTTTCTGTGTGGATGTGTGCTCTGTGGGGATATCTGTCTATCTGAGGGAGGTCAGTGAGACGTGACAATCAGTCAACAAATGCTACTGATGATTCTTTTTGTATTAGTTTCCCATATCTTCTTCACTGGTTAAAAAATGAAAAGTCTGGAATAAGGAGATTATATATATATATATATATATATGTGTGTGTGTGTGTGTGTATGTGTGTGTGTATATGTGTGTGAGTATGTATATATACATGCACACACACTTAGATACACATACATATGAATATATATAAAATCTTAATCTCTTTAATTTATATATTTTGTATATATTATATACATATATATATATATATCCTCCCCCAGGCAAATTTGTATATAACCAATTTTTATGAAGAAAGTCTACTAAACTGCCAGGTGCAGTGGCTCACACCTGTAATCCCAGCTGCTCAGGAGGCTGAGGCAGGAGGATTACTTGAGCCTAGGAGTTTGAAACCAAACCAGGCAATATAATGAGACCCCATTTCAAAAAATAAGGAAATTTGCTAATCTCATTTTTCATACCGTATTTTGCCAGGTATAATGTGCACCTCTTTGCCCACATTTTGGACAAAAAAATAAGGATCAGAATTATACATGGGTAGTACTTATTCTGTATCTATATAAATGTTTTATTTTCTTTCTTTCTTTCTTTCTTTTTTTTTTTTTTTTGACAGAGTCCTTGCTGTCCTTGGTAGAGTCCTGCAGTGTCATAGCTCACAGCAACTTTAAACTCTTGGACTCAAGCAATTGATTCTCTTACCTCAGCCTCCCAAGTAGCTGGGACTACTGGCCCTGCCACAATGCCTGGCTATTTTTAGAGATAGGGTCTTACTCTTGCTCAGGCTAGTCTAGAACTTCTGAGCTCAGGCAATCTACCTGCCTTGGCCTCCCAGAATGCTAAGATTCCAGGCATAAGCCACTGTTCTAGGCCTAATGTTTTCAATTCTTTTATTTATGTTTGTGCATTAATAGTGTAACTCTAGAAAGCAATATCAATATCCATATGGAAAATAGTACTCAGGGAATGGTATTCATTTTTGTGAAACTTATAACAAACTTGCATCGAAAACCTGTTATACAAAAGCAATTGCAGCAGACTTGAAAACCCGACTTGCTATAATACCTGTTAGGCTAACCAGCCACGTGCAACCTCCATCAGTAAACAGACCCTTGAAGGCCCTACTGAAGAAAGAGTGGATGTCATGGATGCAGTCAGCTGGTAAGGATTCACCAGCTACAGGCAGAATCAAGAAAGCATCCATCACCCAGGTTTGTGATTCCATCTGGGATGAGGAGAGTGACATTTCATAAGACACCAGTAATGTAGACATTGAAGAAAACAATACTTCTGATGGTGATGAAGAACTGCTGGCCTTCTATGATGTGTAAATATCATAAATTTCATAAATCTGTTACTGGTACATAAAATTTCTAAAATTTAATTTCATAAAATTTTGTGTATCCTTGTGTTTTGCAATTATTTGTTACATAAAATTTCTTGTGCCATAATATGTTAAAAAATAAATGGCAAAATTCCTTTATAATACAAAAAATGAGCACCTAAACATAAAAAATAAAAATTCAAATTATTAAATTAAAAGTTTTTTCCCTGAAAGTTTGGGCCAAAAATGTGTGCACATTATACACAGGAGCACATTACATGTGACCAAATATGGTGCTTTATCTGCTCCACCTGCTAGCCATCCAGTGTCTTTGCTGAAAAATTTTAACTTGTAACCTTAGGGGAGAGACCCAGGCACCAAGCTCTCTATATTAGTGTTTCTTGGTTGCCATGATCAATTACTACAAACTGGGTGGCTTAAGACACAAGCAATTTATTCTCCCCCAGTTCTGGAGACCAAGTCCAGGTGTCAGCAGGCCTGCACTCCCTCTGAAGGCTCCAGTGGGATTCCTCCCCTTTCTTCCTCCGGCTGCTGGTGAGTGTTGGCTTCACTCCAATCTCTGCCTGCTTCTATTTTCACATTGCCTCCTCCTGCTGTCTCTGTTTTCTCATTTTCTGCCTCTTATAGAGACAGCTGTGAGTGGATTCATGGCCACTCAAAATCTAGGATGAGCTCATCTTTGAGATCTTTCATTACGTCGAAGCAGATCCCTTTTTCCAAATAAGGTCATATTCACAAGTTCCAAGGATTTAGGGCATGGACATATATTTGGGGGGGGGGGGCACCATCGAACCTGCTACAAGGTTTGCTACATTTCCGCAAACCAACAATTCATGAGATCAGCTGTGCAATTTTACTGTTCCACAGCTGGGTGACCACCTGTCCTGGGTTTCCCCACATGGGAATTTTCCTGGGATGTGGGGCTTTTAGAGCAGCAGCTATTTCCTGAGATATAGGACGAGGTAAGCAGAGTTTAGGCAAAGCAGAATGACTGGTCCTCCTATATCAAAATGGAACCTGAGTAGCCAGCATCCCCACACTGGAGCCTCAGAAGTCATTGTTGCAAACACTGTGGGGACAACGTCAAAGCAAGAGGAAGCAAATACCTTTCAGAAACAGTGGACTGGCCCGGAGTTGGCCCTTCTCCTCTTCCTGACCTTTGCTTTGACAGCCCTGATGAGTGAGTCAGAGGGCGGTGTGGGGGGTAGGAGAGCCCCGGAGACAGAGCTTCTGTCTGGGAGAGCCACTCCTCCAGACTGCATTTCGGCTCACCTCATTACCTGTGTCAACCCTGCATTTTCCTCAGCTGTTGGTGTTTCTCAAAGCAGCTGTGGCAGGGCAGCTGGCTGGTTACATTTTAGCCACCTGGTTAGTGACGCTTTCTCGGGGAGCTGGCCATGCTTTACACGGTTCAAATGCCTTGCCCCTTCCTGCCCCGCTCCTCCCTCTTGACCCAACTCCGTTAGCCTTCTCAGCAGGGAAGTCAAGAGAAAAGCCAAGCTGGGGCTTTGATCCTCCACACAGGCAGAGTCCCTTTGTCTGTCCGTGTGGACTAGAGGTCACCGGGTGAGCGGCGGCAGAGCTGGCCTCAGCCAGGCCCACGTGCCTCCCAGGCCGCCGGCTTTGAAGAGTTCATCCCCCGCAGGACAGGAGACGGGGTCTGGCGTGGAGCCACTTTTACCTGGTTCTAGTGACCCTGTCTCCAGAGAACAAAGTGATCCTGTCTTCCAACCGACCGTAGGAGCTTCTGGCGTTGCACATTTCCTCTGAGGACCTGAAACTTCGCGGAGATGGGCTGGATCGTGTTCCGTTTTTAACCCCATTTCATTTTCCATGCCGAGAAAGATAAGCCTCCTTGTGGGAAAGCAGCTGCTTTGGATCCAGGTTAGAGGCAGTAAATTTAAAAACAAACGTTTATATGAATGAAATGAGGAGATCAGGGCAGGATTGTAATGATGGAATGCCCAGACCCTGTTTTTGACACAGGCTGATTTCAACTTTCCTTTGCACACCTTTCACACCTTTCACAATTAAAAATTATCATCACCCACTTCAGTGACTTCCAAAAGGTCCTTTTACCATTGTCATATGTAATCGTGATGGTTTTAAAAATGTATATGCAACTTTTTGTTGAGAACAGCTTTTTTTAAAATTAGATATTTCTGGGAATACATTTTCATTCATTCATTCCATCTCAGTTTATTTAGGTTTTTTTTTTTTGTTTGTTTGTTTTGTTTTTTTAGACAGAGTCTTACTCTGTCACCATGGGTAGAGTGCCCTGGCATCATAAGTCACAGCCACCTCAGTCTCTTGGGCTCAATTGATCCTCTTGCCTCAGCCTCCTGAGTATCTGGGACTCTAAGTATAGGCTACTACACTTGGCTAGTTTTTCTATTTTTAGTAAAGAGGGGTGGGGGGGGTGGTCTCTAACTCAGGCTGATCTCTAACTCCAGAGCTCAAGCAATCCACCTGCCTTGGCCTTTCAGAGTGCTAGGATTACAGGCGTGAGCCACTGTGCCCAGTCTATAGCGTTTTTGAGTATGTAGCTTTGTGCATTTTTCTGAGCAGCTGCTGTGCTACAATATGCATATATAATGTGCCACAGTCTACTGTCACCAACTATGTTTTATTACCCTGAGTGAAGTATAGAAAGTTTACTTCCATTTAGGTTCCTTACCTCCCAACTTTTTCAATAATTGTCTTCATTTCCTTTAAGTATATTGATGACCATATCAGGTGGTTTTGTAATTTTTGCCTCAAACATCTAAATGACATAAGAAATTCATGAGATGGATAGTCTTATTATATTTACCCAATTTTGCTTTTACCTATTTTTGGCTGAAAGATGGTTTTGGGAATAACACTGTTTGGTACCTACTGAAATATTTTTCCATGGATCTGCAGGGGAAAAACATCCCTCAATTCCTGTAGGAGAGGGAGGTAAGACAGAGCTGAAATCTGTAAATTGAAAAGTGGACACAATTTGAAAATCTAGTTAAACAATGGCAACCAGCTCCAAGGGGGAAATCTCACCTCCACAAGGACAGCCACAGCTATGTGGTCTTGGCAAGGTACTTAACCCACCTGAGGCCCAATTTTCTTGGTTGCCACATGGAGATAAAAATGCCAACTGTGTAGTGGTTGCTGGGATTGAGTAAGTGATGTACCATAAAGTTAATCCCTGGCACTCTTACCTACTTTCCCACTTTTCCCTCTGCTGGAAAGCATTTGTGTGCTGTAGTATCAGAACTTTTGTGGTCATTACTATTTGAAATTTTTAATTTTGAATACACAACTCCCTATTCAGTCAGAAACTTGCTGATTGAACTTGAGGAACCTCATGTTTACAATCAGAACAATTAGCTTGGTTCTAGCTTTTTCAGGCCAAAAACCTTGCAGTCATCCACGACTCTGTCTCTTGAACCCCAAATCTAACATAAAACAACTTATTGGTTTTATCTCCAAAATCTATTCAGAATCAAATCTGACCATTTCTCATTGCTTTATTGTTAACACCATAGGGGGCAGCCACTAGGATCTCTTACTTGGAATATCTGGAATATTGGAATAAATTCCTAACTGGTCTTTGTGGTTCCTCCTTGCTCTCCTAGTCCATCTGTTCTCAACACAGAAATTAGAGGCACTTTATTACCTTTTAAATATTATTCATACATGTCTGTTCAAAGCTCTCTGTGGCTCCTCCATCTCACTCAGAGTCAATGCTAATGTCCTTTCAGCGGTCTGCAGGACCCTCTTTGGTCTGCTTTCCTTGTTATGTCTCTGATTTCATCCTCTCCTGCTGTTGTCCTCACCTCCATTTCCCTCCAGCCACTCTGGTTCTGTATTTCCAAAGCATGAACTGGTATCCTCTTGTCTGTCTGGGGTGCCTTGCCTGGCTTGCTCCTGTCATTCAAGTCTGGCTCACATGGCACCTTCTCAGTAAGACTGTACTTGACCCCACCATTAAAAATGGCAAAATCCCACTCTCTCCTCTTCTTCTCTGAAAGTACTTATTACTTCCTAATACCCTACGGTATTTTATTCGATCCTAAATGCTATCACTGAAGATTTGTATCACTGTGTTACAGTGATAAAATGCCACCATGAAGGTCAAATTTCACCAAGTAATATATGACTCATCGTCAATTTTAAAATGCACCTCCCTTTCAATAAGTACTAATTTACATATTTTAAAATGTAAAAACCATGTGTTAAAAATCAATGGGTCATGATACTACATTTATTTTATTCAATGCCTATTTTTTTCTATGAAACTCTAGGAGAGCACGGATTTTTGTCTGTTCACTGTCTAGAACAGGGCCGAGAACCTAGCAGGTACTTAATGCAGAGTTAGTGAATGAATGTGTAAGACATGGATCCCACGAAATGTAACTGTGGGGACGAGACAGACAGTCTAAAATAGGCATTGACTAACAAGGGCCAGGTCAGTAGCAGTGCCCCAAGCCTGTGCTCTGCAAATCCTCAAAGGAAAGGAGCAGGCTATTCTTGCCGAAGCTTCTGTTTTAATTACAAACATATTGTGTAGCTAAACCTGATATGTGTTAATAAATAGTAATAAGACCCACTGCTAATCTTCCCTTCACAGCACCAAAGGATATTTAAAAAGGAAAAGGATTTAGCAATAGGTTAAGGGTTCATTTTCCCTCCAGTATATAACATAAACTTTTTTTGTATCCATGTGCCTACACTTGACCTCTTCTTCCCCTCTTTCACCCTGGACCTCTGTAACAGCTCCATTACAAGGGCATCTTATCATTTCTAGCATGCGACAACATTTGGTTCTGATTCCCTTATCAGCATTACTTTTTCTTCTCCCTCATGTGCCCCACCTCTGCCTTAAAGGAGACCCAGAATGGACTTCAGAGATCAGTGACACGTCCACCACTTCTTCAAACACTTTACGGAGAAAATCACATTCAGAGATGTGATTATAGGGCCCTAGACCTGGAAAATAACTGTCATCAAGACAGTTTGTTACATTTGTTAAAGGAATTCATTCCAAAGACATTACTTGGCCCCTGGGGTATATTTTATTTTTAGAAAAAACATTAAAAAATATTATGGGTTTTCTTTACCCACTTAAAATAAATTCAGGTAATCTTAATTTTTTTCCATTGGGCAATTAATTACAAAGTACTATATTAAGTAATTTGAGAACTCTGATTTCATGTCTCTTGATGGTATAGTATGTGGAAAAGGAGGTTTAAGTTGGATTTTTGAAAAGCAGATTGTTAACTTTATAAAATATATGGATAGCATTATAGTAATTTTTAAATATGTTACATAAAATCAATGCCTTTTCCTTATATACAAGTAATACGAAATCTGGTACAGATTTTTATATTTCTATTATCACCTTATTAATGTTCAGGGTAACAGCTCTAGCTAAAATGAAACATTGAACATGACTTTTAGTTGACACACAAAAATTTAAAGCTGCTGAAAATTTTGTCTATTAAAATCAGAATTACTTCCAGATTTCTATCATGTTCTAACTTCAAAAATACTTTTAAATATGCCAAATTATTATGAGTAGAAAAACTGAAATTTCTTTCTTTCTGTTAACCTTTAAAGATGTTCTTTATGATTCAAGAAAAAAATACCACTTTTTTTTGAAAGTCAAGCTTATTTCTAAGGCTCCATGTAAATCCATGCAGGCTGATTCAATGTGGTCTGTGCTCCTTAATCAAAAGCAAGTGTTAGGAAAATTCCTCACATATGAATGTGAATTCTCCCTGCACCAACCTAGCTTTCTAAGAAAGGTGAGAAAATATAATTTACCATAATACAATTCATACAAAAACACAACTAATGCATAAGCCGTGTGTTTAATTGACACAATTCTCAGCAAATTCTTTCAAATCTAATCTTTCATTTTTACAAACTTATAGGATTAGAGGCATATACTTCTTAACATTACCATGATTCTTTGTATGACTAATTTCCTTCAATTTGCTTTCTAGAACCCCAAAGTGAATACCAGACAGGTAAAAGATATATGAAGTACTTTGAAACACAAATGCATTTTGGTCATTCAAACATTCTGGTAAATTTTTAAAATCTGGAGTTTTCTTTGCTTGCAATGGTCTTTGTTCAGAAAAGTATTTTAATTTTAAATCCACTACCACCTGTAAATGTTTTTTAGGTGTAGTTTCAATTGCTGCTAAATTTTTTCTAGTTGTATTTTTATAACATTGGAACAAAATCTTAAAACTAAGAGATATGTCACATTCTCTAAAATGATGTTACATTAAATTTCAAAGGGAAAAAGTTAAACAGCCCCGTGAATGAAATAAATGTGAATCTTGAAGATATTTTAATCTCAATTAAAATATGTATATTTCTCTTGAGCAAAGATCGATCTACTTTCTAAAAAGTTTTAAGTTGCCATAATTGTCTTCTTTTGATATTACAATTAAGTGGTATTATTTCTTACATTGCAACATCTATTTCCTATTAGAAATGTATTATCTAAAATTTGGCACTTTAAAAATTATAAGAAAATATATTTATTTATGTATTAAAGACATATACTGAGCAAAAAGTTTTTTGAGCAAGAATGTAAGGATTTAATTTTAAAAGACATGGGTTTATAATGACAGTTTAAGGAGAAAAACACTTTAAAAATTAAATGTAAAATATTGATTTAGTAAAGCCTGAATATGTTTACTGACACAAAAATTAACGAAACCTTATTTAAAAATCCCTTCCAAAAAAAAATTCTGTAAAGGTTTCTTTATAAAAAGATGTGTATTGATCATTTCATTACTGAATATCTGATTGCAGTTCCTAGAATGTATCATGTAACAAATTATGATTGGTACATATGTTTTGTTTTTCAGTTTCCCAACTATGTATTTTCGTAGATTTTTGCTCCCCATTATTTTTATAATATTTCTATTCATGGAATAGGAAAAGTCTACAAATTCTATTAAAACAAATGTCAAGATTTTGTTGATAAATACTAACAGTTGGAAGCAAAATGCAATTGTGTCTTTTTAAATGGTTCTATCATCTTTTTTTTTTTTTTTTTTTTTTGAGACAGAGTCTCACTTTGTCGCCCACAGTAGAGTACTATAGCGTCACAGCTCACAGCAACCTCAAATTCTTGGGCTTAAGTGATTCTCTTATCTCAGCCTCCCAAATAGTTGGGACTAGAGGAGCCTGCCACAAAACCTGTCTATTTTTAGAGATGAGGTCTTGCTGTGGCTCAAGCTGGTCTCGAACTCGTGAGCTCAGGCAATCCACCTATGTTGGCCTCCCAGAGTGCTAGGATTATAGGTGTGAAACACTGTACCTAGCCTAAATGGTTCTATAGTCTTTAATCAAACTCAATAGCTAAGCAGCTTACTCAGACCCATAACTGGTTAGGAGGCTTATGTGGCTAAGTTAATTTTTGAGTATGTTGGAGCAAATTCAATAGCTAAATATAGTTATATTTTAATGTTGTATTTACATCTTTAAAAACTTCTTCCAAATTTAATGGTTTTCTAAGTGATAATTTTTTTGTCTGATGTTTTTGTCTTTCTATGAAGAAATTATCTCTTTCTAGTTATACTGTTTAGCACTAACCCAATCTTTTTAAAATAGTTTTTTTTATTTCACACATAATTGTACATATTTGTGGGGTGCATAATGATACTTTGAAAGATCCAATATGTGGTGGTCAGATCAGAGTATTTAGCATATTCATTACCTCAAATATTTATTATTACTTTGTGTTGGGAACATTGAAAATCCTCTCTTTTAGCTATTCCAATCTTTTTAAAAACAGCTTTCTTGAGATATAATTTATATACCATACAACCGATTCTTTTAAAATATACAGGGTTCTGACAATTAAATTTATGAACTTGCACCATGCACTTATGTTGGGAGCATTGTACAAACAACTCAGTAAGGTTTCATAACCTTGGTATATCAGTCTCTTAGCATATTATGTGTCTCAAATGCAATTATGTGTCTTTTTAAATTGTTCTATAACTATGTTCATGTTGACATGTAGCAGTGTCTTAATGAGTGGAGTTCATTATTGTTGTTGCATGTTTTTGTGTGCTATTGTGAGAATGTCAAAGCTTGAATTAAATCAATGAACAAACATTCATAGATTTCTTACTGAACTTCACAAGAGTGGAAGTGAAATCAGGACCATATTAAGTTTATGGAGATAATGTTATGAAGAAAAAGGCAATGTACAAATGGACTAAACATTTATTAAACATTTTTCTGAGGGGAGAGAATGTGTCACTGATGAAGAGAAGTCAGGACAGCCACAAATGAGCACAACTAACAAAAATATTGCAAAAATTTGATGAATTGTGTGTCAAAATCATCAACTGACTTTGAGAAGCATAGCAGCCCAAGTAAACATCGGTAGAGAAAACAGGTAAATCTTAACTGAAAATCTTGGTATGAGAAAAGTGTGTGCAAAAATGGTCCTGAAGGAGTTGCCTGATGAACAAAGCAAGAGCACACTCTCTGTGAGGGAGTTTTAGCCAGTAAATAAATAACTGTATTGAAATATTCTCCTTCCGCACCTGATCTGGACCCAGTGACTTTTCTTTACCTAAAGATAAAGGAAAACGTTTTAATGACATTTAGGACACCAAGGGTAATATAAGGATAGCTTTGATGGCCATTCCAGAAAAAAGGTTCCAAAATTGCTTGGAAGGATGGTCTAGGCACTGGCATTTGTGCATAGCTTCCCAAGAGGAGTACTTTGAAGGTGACTATAGTGATATTCAGCAATGAAGTATGTAGCACTTTTTCTAGGATGAGTTCTTGATCTTAATTATAAGACAACATACTAATCATTGGTTTTTAATATATTCTTAGAGTTAGACAATGATCAGCACAATTTTAAAGCATTTTGGCTTGTTGGAGTTGGAGATTGTCAAACCAGATTCTCATTTTTCTTTTTTTGTGGAATTTTCATTCTTTCTCACATGGTGGACTACTCAGTACTAGAATACAAAATTATTGGATTCTTAATAAGAGGAGCAACTACTACTATTTGGCTCTAAGCCACTTCTTTATACACAATGATTCTTTTAATTCTTATGCAGCCCTGGAGTGCAGTCCCATTGAGGAGTTGACACAGGGATGTTATTATGTCTAGCCCATACATCTAGTCAGGGTTGGAGAAGACATTCAAACCAGGGTTTGATTATGAAGCCTGTGTTCATCATCACTGCCCCCACCTGACTCTTGATTATTCTTCTTAATTGGAGGTTATCATTTGATACAGGGCCTGGAGTATTCTTTTTAAGTCTTATTTGATAATAATTATGGAAGTCTTCAAACAACATCCCACAGTCTACTTGGAGAAATGAGATATATATTTGACTATACAAAATAACATAAAAAAGAGTGATAAATAACAGTACCATCAGGCAGCATGCCATCAGCTTCAAAATGAATTATGCAAACATTGTATATGATGTGTTTAGAGGACGGTGTGATAACTGTAGGCTTGCCTGAGTGATTGTGGACTCACTGCAAGTGACTGTCTTAATGCTTTAAATAGTGAAGTTCATCTTTATTTGCTAAACTATAGAACATGAGATCTAGAAACACCATGGAGAAATCATTGGCTAGTTTGATTATAGGCAGAACACCTCCTTTAACACTGTGGCAAGGTGGGAATATCTTATGACTACAGTCAATGACCATTGGGACAGCACTTTCACTTACATTGCTACTGATGCTACTTCATTTGATTGTTGCACCTACCCAGTGAAAAAGCAGGCCCCGGAGTTTCAGCTCTATCTTCCAGTTGAGACCCTGCAGCTCTATGAGGTTGGCGATTTGCATCTGGCCACACAGTAACAGTCTCCAGCATTCTTTCTGTTGGGTGCTGTCCCCTCCTCTGTAGAAAGAACATGAATTCCTGGTAGTTGGCCATACTCTGTCTACTGGGGGAGTCTTAATTTCCTGTTAGCACTAAAATGCTTCTTTTGAAATAAATGTAGTCAAGATTGTTTTGTGGATAAGGAAGTATTTCTACAAATGGAAACTGAGGAAAGAAGTACATAAGTTGGTCACAAACAGCAACCCTTGAGTGACCAGCATTGTCCAGGATATGATCATCTGCGCCTTTTAGTCCAAGGTGAGGTGCGCTGATGCTGACTGCTCTCCCAGGCTGTGCTCATCAGTCTGGGTGACTGAGCAGTGCAGAGCACTGGTAAGCTTTCAATTTGCAACCCGCTCCCCAGCCAGGTGTGACCTAAGCTTCTAAACATTTACAGAAGGGCCCAGTTTGAAGTTGCCCTACCCTGCCCTTCCCTGTTCCCCACCCCCATTTCTGTGTTTTTCTTTTTTGAAATCAGGTTGCAGGAGGTTAGAGACCTCATTGATTCCACTGTAGGCATCTACCTGGGTCAGAAAGCCTGGGGCTGGTGGTGGGAGTTAAGGGTGGGACAAAGGCAGAAGAAAAACAAACAAACAAACAAACAAAATTCCAAAGGCATTCACCAGGGAGGAAGCACAGGGTAAGCCAAGGGCTCTGACCTTTCTTATGAGCAGCTCTGAAGAGGATGGGTTTGTACAATGTTCCTTCCCCAGGTCCATCCCAGCAGCAGCCTGTTGTAATGGAAAGTAAGCTCTGGTCCCAGGAGGCCAGCCTGCAGGGAAGAATGCTACCTTGGACCAAACCCTAGCCAAGCACTACTTTCTTCATCCCTCCTCAGACAGGCTTCACATGACTCCTCCTGGAAACAATTCAAATTAGGAGGAAAATCTGGACCATTGCTATAATTGAATCAACTGCCTGAACCTGAGAGTGACTAAGAGTAAACTAATTCTCTTTTAAATTTTCTTTAGATGTGAATTAAAGTCTTTTCTCAAAGAAGTACTTGTCAGACTTGCAAAAGCCAGCAAACACTTTCATTCACAGCCCAAATTCAACCACATTTTCTTCCTTTCAGGTTATGACAATTTCAGACACAGTAAGAGTCTAGATACAACCTGGAAAAGCAATCTGGCGTAGAGATTAAGAGCACTGCAGCTAATCCCAAGCATTGGGCCAGTTGTAAACTCCTGGCTCTCAGTTTCCCTGCCTGTAGGATGGGGCAGCAACACCACCTAGTAGGGCAGCATGAGGAATAAAGGGTTAATGCAGGCAATACATGCCTGGCTCAGAGCACGTACTCAAGACATTTTAGGTGCTCCTAGTTCTTACTTTTTTTTTTTTTTTTACTGTTTTTATTTTTCATATATTTAAAACAATACCTTTGACTCTTTTAATATATTTTGCTTATTCTTTTGGCATTCTTTTTTTTCAAATATATTTATGTTCATGACTATGCTCATATTGCTGCTAATTTGGAAGAAAAAACTAGGAGGCAGAGCTTCTGAGTCAATTATCTACCCTGGGTAATCTACACCCCCCACCATCCCCCCTCAACCGTACAAAATTATAGAGGTTGATTAACAGACATCAAGAGGCTTAGAGAAGCCAAGGAAATGAACAGGAAAAATCTCCATTGCTTTTTTGGGAGTGGTGTGGGGGAGTCAAAAATACATAATATAAAATTTACCATTTTAACCATTTCTAAGTGTTCAGGTGTATAGCATTAAGTACATTTATGTTGCTGTGCAATTTGAAACGTTTTCTGCCTTGCTGTTTGACCCAGCCCAGCCCAATCTGGGAAACCTGGAAATCGAGAAGGGCAGAAAGCAGGTATTCTTACGTTAGAGATAGTTGTCCTTCCCTTTCTCTATTCAAAGGAAAAGAAAAGGCATATCTACTTGAACTTTTTTCTTGGGCTTATCCTGTTTTTGTCCTACAATATTTGTATATAATAATTTGAAAAGAGACATGGATTTTCAGGTACATTTTCGAAGCACCACCCACATCTCTTTCACAGAAAATGCTGAAGCTTAGCAGTCTCTACTCATGATGTTAAACCTACTGGAGATCAGCTGAGAGCTCTTGTGTTCTGTCTGTGTGAAAATGTCCTTTCCCAAATCATAGACATTATAAGAATAACATCGTTTTGTTACTGAAAGAAATAGTAAACTCAGAGCATGTATAGATTTATAGTATACTTGCATAAAACGTTTGCGTTCAGAAGAATTTTCCAGACAACCTGTAAATGATTAGATAAAACCTACCAGGAGAGATGTCTTAAAAAAAAAGGAAATGTCTTAAAAAAAAAAAAAAAAAGGAAATGTCTTAAAGTCAAAATAAAAAACAATTAAAATGGATTTTCAGTGCTGTTGACGGTGATAAAATGATACCTAAAGATACTACTGATGAAGAATGAATTAGTAACCCCATGGAGAAAATTAGAATGAATAAAGAACCTGAAAAATGATTAAACACTTTGAGAAAAATTTCACTTCTAGGGAGTTATTTTAAGAAAATGATCAAACAAAAATTATCACACCAAAATAATTAACACCTCAATATTTATTATAGCTAAATGAGAGAAATAATTCTAATAAATGTTCAGGAACGGGTAGTGGTAAAGTATATTACACCATCTATTTGAGGTAATATATAGTAGTTATAATTTGTCAATAGAGAGTTCAATGACATGTAAAAATGCTCATGGTATACTAAGTTATAAAAGAATATAATTTTCCCATGTAGTGTCATGTCAACCATGTAAAAATATGTACAAATAAGAAGCTGTATTAGTTTTCAATCCTCCTAGCAGGGTAGAAGTGTTTCCTTCTCTCCACATCCACGCCAGCATCTGCAGATTTGGGACTTGGTGATGTGGGCTAATCTTACTGGAGCCCCTGTGAATGATGAAACACAAACATAGTCTAGCAAAGGGGAGGAGAGAGGACAAAGAAGGAGGGGGGAGGGGAAGGGCAATTGGTGGGCTCTCTCCTAATGTGCACAATGTGAGAGTGTTCAGTACAGCCCCTAGGTGAAGGGCTCTTCTACAACTTGAACTTTACCTTGGAATTGAGAACAATGTAACCTAAAAATTTATACCCTTATATTAATTAAAAAGAAAAAAGAAGCCGGTTATAACTGGATATGGGAATCTGAGTTCTCACATTCAAACCAATAGGATTTCTTTTTCCATGCACTGAACTCCATTTTATGAGAAAGAAATAAATCACAAGTAAGTGAGTTAACGCAAGGAATTTGTTTAAAAGTGTACATCCCAGGGTAGGTCTGTGGGGAGTAAGTTTATTCTTCTATAGCTCTTAAAAAACGACATGTTTAATGGTAACTTTGAGGCACATTACATTCTGAGGTGCCTTCTGAATCAGGAGTGGTTTGGCTCAGCGTGGTTTTAATACTAGGTGAGTATATTGTCTCCTGATATTTTGAAAATTGGTATTTATGGATGGGGTATCCCTAATTCTAGTGTAAGCGAAAGACTCAATTAACCAGAACACTGCTGTCTCCTGCCTTTATGTATAATCTAGAATTTACAATCTTGAGACTGCAAGTTCTATTCACTTAAGGAATTACATCTTTATGAATATTACTTAATTAGTGCATCTTACTTGGCCCCAAACAGACCCCCATATGAGAAGGTCTACATCTGAGTTATGAGAATAAAGCAGTTTCCAAGTTTCTTTAGGCCACATAAATACCAGCTCATGCCAACCAATGGGACAATTTCCACCATTCACATGTGGGGCAGAGAGAAAAGAGAGGACCACCAGTGTGTTTCACACACAGGCTGGCCACTGTGACTTCCCCCCTAGCCTCTCCCATGGTGGAGCTTCCCAGTGCCACCAATAGAAGACTGGTGTCTCTCCAGAAAGTCAGAGGCTCCTTTTCAGACTCTGAGCTGCATATGTTTTGAGTTGAGGTCAATAATTTAAAGGGCTTGCAAAGTGGCCACAGGGCTTTGCCTGGAGATGAGCCTCTGGACTTGCTTCTGAAGACTACTACCCCATTTTAATAGCTTTTTTTGTAATTAGGGATATACATTTCAACGTGGCCTAGGATCAAATATGAACATTGAATTGAAGACAAACGTTTTAATCAGTTGCCAAAAATGATTTCCTTCAAAGTGTGTTCAAAACAGCAACTTGATTTTGTGTGGCATGTTTTTAGATCTTGTAAGCAGGACTCCCACGATTTCCAGATCCAAGTATTTCAAGAGTCCCCTTTTCCTATTGGTGACTCCACGTCTGACGTCGGAGAAGCCCATACGACTTTCCGTTGCTCCTGTACTTTCCTTTAGCTTTTCCCCTTTGACACTTTCTGTAATGGCATTTGGGTGGCTAAATCATCTGGGGTCTATGTTAGACTCTGAGACAGCAGTTGTCCTTGTAATTAAATTCCTCTGGGCGAGGAAATGCTTTCCATTCAGTTTGTCAGATGGTAAGCATTTTGCTGACTGAGGAATGATGTGCTAGTTCTGGTGGGGAAAGAATGAGCCTAGAGAAAAATGGTGGAGGCTCTTAACATTTGAGTTAGAGGGATGTGGGTCCCAGGATGACAGAAGGAGCCTAGTAGATGGCTTTGTGCTTAGTAAATTATTGAATAAATTAAAGAATGAACATGAATTATGTGACCAGAAAAATGATAGAACAGAGGCTAGATTAATCCACATGAAAACAGCTAACAATCCCATATATCAATGGTCAAGAGAGAGGAATAAACCTTCTTTGAAGAAGACAGACAAATGGCCAGCAAACATATGAAAAAATGCTCATCATCCCTAATTATTAGAGAAATGCAAATCAAAACCATCCTGAGATATCATCTAATCCCAGTGAGAATGGCCCACATCACAAAATCTCAAAACTGCAGATGCTGGTGTGGATGTGGAGAGAAGGGAACATTTTTACATTGCTGGTGGGACTGCAAACTAATACAACCTTTTTTGGAAAGAAGTATGAAGGACTCTCGAAGAACTCAAGCTAGACCTCCCGTTTGATCCTGCAATCCTGTTACTGGGCATCTTCCCAGAAGGAAAAAAAATCCTTTTATCATAAGGACACTTGCACTAGACTATTTATCGCAGCTCAATTTATAATTGCCAAAATGTGGAAACAGCCTAAAGGCCCACCAACCCAGGAATAGATTAACAATCTATGGTATATGTATACCATGGAATACTATTCAGCCATTAAAAAGATGGAGACTTTACATGCTTTGTATTAAACTGGATGGAAGTGGGACACATTATTCTTAGTAAAACATCACAAGAATGGAGAATCCTATTTACTCAATTCTCATATGAGGACAATTAATGACTTAGTACACAATGGGGGGTAAGGGAAGGGGAGAGCATAGAGAGAGAGGGAAGGAGGGAGGGGGTGGGAGTCCAGGTGTGTGACACACCTTTTGGGGACAAGACATAATTATAAGAGGGACTTTATCTAACAAATGCCATCACTGGTTTCTTGTACCTCAATGAATCCCCAACAATTAAAAAAAACAAACAAAAAACAGTGGCTAGATAGAAAATTTATATGATCTAAATTAACAGCTTGAGAAAATTGAGATTGTGAATATGTTTGAAGTGGGACCTGATTTAAATGGATTAGCTGTGGGAAAATTTGAATCAGGTCTTAAAGGAATTCAGTTAGGTCTACTTTTCTGAAGCATCTGTTTGTTGGAGCAAGAATATCTGTTTGTTCTGACAGATCTATACAGAAGTACTCTGTATGGAACAACATGTGTCCTTCTGATTGTGCTGAGGTCTTTTTTAGTCATGAGCATGACAAAGAATGCACCCTTACACAATAAAACCTGGCATTCAGACAAGTTGTTTTCATGGGTTCTTTAAAAACTCATTCTACCCTTTGTCAAAATGTAGCTTTTCTTAATGCATGAAATCAAAATTAATCTCTTTTAAGTGAGTCTCCATTGTACTTTTTGATATTTCATTAAAACTTATTCATTTATTTTTCTCTATATATATTTATTGAGAATCTACTCTGTCCCAAACATTGCACTTAGTGATGAGAATATAAAAAAGATAGGATCCCTGACCTCAAGAGGCTTGGGTCAAGGGAATATAAATAAATAGACAATTAAAGTGCAATATTCCCAAAGCATCTCTATTGCCCTTATTTATTTAGATGTCTGCTTCTATTTATTTTAGATTATTTACTTTGAACTATGTGAGCACAGAGTCTAAATCTGATATATTTTTGATACCCAAGCATCTGGGACACATCCATGTGCTTAAATACACAGATTGAACTTCATGTAAGTAAAATCTAGCAAACGATGGATCTAGAAGTTGTGTCCAGTACTTATTCTTTCTTGTATTATAGTATTATTTGGATAATATTAATACAAATATTATTTCGTATTTTAGAAAAATACTATATACACTGACTCTGAATTGATACAGACCTGAGTCCAAAATGTAGCTTTTAAAAATTATTTTATTTTATTTTAAAGGGAATATTGTCATATATTGGAAAGAGCTTAGAGTTTGTGCTCAAAAGATGTCATTTCTTACATGAGCAGCATTTTTCCTGAAATCCAGTTTCTTCATCTCTAGAAAGAAGATATAAATAAAACCTAACTCACAAATGTTAAAATAAAGTTTAAAGTTTTGTAAACTATAAAGTGAAGTGAAATATGAGTGGCAAAGCACAGCATCAATTTATCAAATAGAAAACTTACTAGGCAACTATTATAATTATTATTATTTTCTGTTCATCTCCTCTTTGGGGAAATGTCCTTTCCTCAGTTCATGGGACTTTTTTGTGGCCCTGCCCCCACCCCAGCAGGGGACACAAGACATAGACTCTGCCTCCTGGGAATGGGGATCTTGCGTGGATAAGTGAGTGGCAGTCGCGTGCAAGGATGCCCACTAGCCCCCATGTGTGGGGTCTTAGCTATCCTGAGGTCTGACATTCAGCTTTCCTGCACATGTGTGACCGACCCAGCACTTATTCACAAACTCCTTTCTTTTGCTTAAGATAATCACAGTTTTTATTTCTTCCTGCTATTAATATTAGTCAATGAAGCTCTCTCCCAGGTTGATTGGAATTGATCTGAAGCAGCACCTATTCAGTTTTTGGATATTCATTGAATACACACTCACTCCCAAGGTACAAGAGGTATGCTTCGGGACTTTTAGAAGCTCAGTCTCCCCACTAAAGCATGTTTCCCAAGTCATCTCAGTCCATGCTGGAAAGTGTGACCATCTGGCAATACTTCTCTGTGGAAGCACAGGACTCCTGCCGATGGTGCAGGCATTTCCAGGAGGGCTTTACAGGTAGTTTCAGAAGAGTTTCCTTGATCCCTCCTAGTTATCTGCCATTCTCCTCTCCTGCTTCAGCTCATTCTCACTCTGGGGTCAGTTCTTTCACTGTCAACATGCAAAGATGCAGCTGTGCTGGGAGTGCCTCCTCAGAGCTGTTGAGTCCCTGCAGCCATGACCTCATGACCTGTACACTCCTGTGCAATGTAACATGATTCAAGGTAGATAACCATTCAGTGTTAAGACAGTGCTCCAGAGAACAAATACTGGGGAACACACTGAGGGCTGTGTTCACTGGAGGAGACCTTTGGAGGACTTGGGGCTCCCACTGCTTATCACAGCATTTTCTGGGCTTGGGTAGACAGAGAGGAGAGAGGAAAGGAGAAAGCAAAGGCTTTGAGGTGATATCGAGTCCTAGGAATACACAAGCTTTGAATATAGGGGCCAACTCCTGTGGGTCCACAGAGTTTCACAACTGGAAGAACTTACCCCAGTGAAGTATAAAAGTGTGGCGCAGATGGGAGCAGGTATGTGAGATATTGATCCCTCTGCCTTTGGGATGACCTGAAAAAGGTGGGGTCTGGGAGTGGCCCTGGAACATTCACCTCCAGGTGTGACCAGCTGTGACCATTCATCCCGTAGCACCAGATAAACATCATTTTCTACATGTACCATAGATGACAAGGCTGGGCAGATGAGATGAAAAGGATATTGTTAGGCCCTATTGCCCAGGAATTGAATGCCAGGGTAAAGATTTTGGTTATTTCCTAGAGGTCAGGGAAGAACTATGGAAGGGTTTTGATTGACACAAGATTACCATTGTTATAAGGCCACGAACTCTTAGACCTACAATGTATCCAAATACAAATGACTTAATTCATTTGTTATCAACCAAGAGAGGTAGGAGATGCTGTGCACGTAGTGTCATCACTGGGAGATTTTTTTCCACAATATCTTCTCCTTTTCTTTTGCAGACTCTAGGTACATTTGAAGGAGTCAGTGGTAGGAGATGGCTTCTGTATGTTTAGTTTTCTCCAGGTAAATCAGTTTGATTCCTTTTACTGGGATGTACAATCTTTCCAGATCAACCAATACCCTGGTAATCTGCTCATCTTTATTCTTAAAGGTGCAGTGATCAATTCCCACAGGTCTGAGGCTCTGATCACCATTTCTTGTTTCTGTTATCTGTCATGATAATTAGCCCATGTAAGTCTCTACATCAGAATCCCACAATTGCCATTGAAATCAGTAGCCCAATTCTGCAGCAACATCCTCCCTCTCCCCGCACCATCTCTGGCATGGAGACACCCTTGCATCTCTGTAAAGATGGTTACACTTCTCTTACCAAACATTTCTTAACTAGGGAACATCATATGGGTCTTCCTGAGCAGGGCAGGTATGGGAAAGGAAGTTGGGTGGTTGCACATAATAGATCCACTCCAACATTGGACCTTCTTCTATGCTTTTGGATTCATTGTTTTTCCAAGGAACATTGTAATATTTTAATTTCATTTACCAGTTCCATTAATTAGCTGTTTTGCCCTGGTTCTCAGCCTTGGTGGTTATTAGAAACATTTGAGCCAATTAAAAAATTTCTTATCCTGGCCAAGTGCAATGACACACATGACTGTTAATTCCTATACATTGGGAGGCCAAGGCAGGAGGATCACTTAAACTCAGGAGTTCAAGACTAGCTGGAGTAAGAGCAAGACCTCATTTCTACTAAAAATAGGGGGAAAAAATTAGCCAGGCGTTGTGGTGGGCACCCATAGTCCCAGCTACTCAAGAGGCTGAGGCAGCAGGATTGCTTAAATACAGGAGTTTGAGGTTGTTTTGAACAAGGCTGACACCCTGGCACTCTAGCCTGGGCAACAGAGTGAGACTCTGTCTCAAAATAAAAATTAAAAAATTCCTAATGCCCAGACTATACCCCAGAAAAACCAACCTCCGAGAGAGGACCCTGGGATTACCAGTATTTTTGAAAGGGGGTTCCAATGTGCTACCATGGATGAGAACCACTGTGTTATGCTTTGATGAGTATACCCCTGTCAGTATATTCAATTCCATCCACCTTTATATTTTGTGTTCCTTGGTCCTGCCTATTCTACCCATGTATTTTATTCTGTTTTGTTCTGCAATAACAGAATACCTGATACTAAGAGAAATTTATTGACTCACACTTCTGGAGGACAGGAAGTCCAAGATCAAGGTGCTGTTATCTGGAGAGGGCCTTCTAGCTGTGCCATCACATGGCAGAAGGCAAAAGGGGAACTCTGTTTTCACATGGTACAGAAGAGTGGAAGACAGAGAACCCACTCTCTAAAGGCCTCTTTTCCTACAGGTGTTAAACCATGAGGGCAGAGCCCTCATCACCCAAGCACCTTCCATTAGGCTCTACCTCCCAACATTATTGAATTGGTGATAAAATTCCCAACTTATGAGTTTGGAAGGAGACAAACATTCAAACCATTGTACTATGTTTTCTCAGATCCTGTTTGTGAGGAACAAAATTATAACCCCTACCCCCCGGTTTGTATGTTGAAGTTCTAACCCCAGTACCTCAATGTGCTTGTATTTGAAAATGGGCCTTTTAAAGATGTAATTAAGGGAAAACGATGTCATAAGTGTCAGTCTGGTTCTAACATAACTAATGAGATTGAGACTCACTCAGGCATAGACAGAGGACCAAGTGAAGACACTGGGGGAAGAATGCCGTCTACCAGCCAAGGAGAGAGGACTCGGAATGAAATCAACCCTGCCTAGGCCTCAGTCTTAGATTTCCAGCCTCCCGAGCTGTGAGAAAATAAATTACTATTGTTTAAGCCACACAGTCGGTGGTATTTGTTATGGCAGCCCCAGAAAACTAATGCACTATTCATAAAAATGGCAAGATCTTACAGTTCCTCTAGTGGATGAGCTGGATCTTCCTTAGGAGTAAACCTTGCAAATGGAGTTTGATGATGACAGCAAATATGGGCCAACTTTCTTGTGATTTACCTCCTCATAATTCAGTAACAAATGCTTCAGTCAATAGTGCAGAGCAAGAAAATGACAGACTACCTATTGATCGATGTGTTAGAAAAATCAGGAAGATATTGAGATCATTTGAAATTTAATTTTTTGGCTTATTCTAAATGACCTACTGTTGCTATCAGAGAAAGTTAAAAATAAATAAAAAAGATGTGAGAAGTAAAAGCATTGAATGACTGAATATTATTTATCTTGGTGAGGGAAGGATTTACCTCCATACTAAAATTTTAATATAAAAGCTACTCTAGCTTTTAAATAGCACAAACATTGATTTTCCAACCTTTACTTTGAGAATATTCACAAAAAAATGATAAGGCTTGCTGTGAAGAAGTTTTCCTCAGTAACAAACCAGAAATTCTCCTTCATTTTGATAGTTTTAAAAGACCCTAAGATGTCCATGAATGCTTGATCTGCGCAAAATGTCCTATTTCTATATAAAAAATAGTCACCTAAGTACACTGTAGAAAAAGGTATCATTTACTGATTTTTTAAGTGTGTCAGTGCAATATGTATATTTACACTAGTCTTTGCTCTCTCCTCTTCACCAAGCCAGTCTCTCAAAATTCGACTTAACCAATTCCTCTTTCAGCCAGTTTTCATGTAAGTTTTAAACTTTCTTGCTTCTTAAACTGATGCCAACATTTTTTTTTATTTCAACTTGAGTCACTTTTGTAAATCTGTGGCAAGTGAGTTGGTTTGAAAGTTAAAAATAATAAAAATGTGGATATCATTTATTACTCCCATTTCAGAGTTGAGGTTTTAAAGGCTCTGGGAGATGCTGGACGTGCCCGAGGTCACATAGGTCCAGCAATAGAATGGAGATGCGAACCCAGGGAGATCTGCTACCACTCAGGTGTAGTGAAATTGGTATTGCAGACAAGTCTCATAGAAGCCAGTCTCCTTTGGGTTGTTTCCTTCACCAACACCCCAGCCCAGGGTCCTTCCAGAGTGTGCTGTTGTCACAAGTGAGAGAGGGAACAATGGGGCAATGCACACAGCCCCTGCCAGAAACTTCACATAGAGGGCACCCTCCAGGACTGAGGGGACTTGGCTGACTTGTTTCCCTGTTCCTTTATTTATTTATTTTTTTATTAAATCATAACTGTGTGCATCTATGGGGTACAATGTGCTGATTTGACATACGATGTGAAATGCTTACATCAAACCGATTAACATAACCATCACTTACTTATTTG
The DNA here is from genome assembly GCA_963574355.1 of Loris lydekkerianus. Taxonomy (NCBI): domain Eukaryota; kingdom Metazoa; phylum Chordata; class Mammalia; order Primates; family Lorisidae; genus Loris; species Loris lydekkerianus. Next base: position 34,209 of record CAUYPK010001041.1, read on the forward strand.
TTGTGATAAGGCATTTATACTCTTATAAAGTACAGAAGAGGAGGGAAGGTATTTAGTGGGACCTCACCTATTGTGCACAACGCAATGGTACATTTCAGAACTCCTGAGAGTAAAGTATAAAAGTCTCTGTTCCTTTAGAACCTGGTCTTCCCCTGTAGGCTTCAGTTGAAAAAACCAACACATCTGAATTCACTTTCCCCAGAGGGATCCCCTCCTTTCTGGCTTTATTCACCTTTGATGAACTTTGATCTCTTTTTCCCCTCACCCAAGAAATCATAATGTTCAAAAACCGTGATTCTTTCTTTCAGAGGAGGGACCAGAAAAAGGAAAGAAGGAAGGGAGGGAGGGAGGGAGAAAAGGAGGGACAGAGGAAGAAAAAAATTGGAAAAAGTACAAAAACCATGATTCTAAGAACTACTGGTAGCCAGCTCTAAGGCGATTGGTGTATGCAGTCACACCTGTAGTCTCATTCAACCTGCTCAGTAACCTGGGAGTAGGTGATCCATTTCTCTTTTACAGATGAGGACACTGAAGCCTCAAAGAAGTTAATAACTTGCCAAGAACATCAGGCTAGTAGGTGGTGGACCTGAAACCCAAGTCCGTCTGATTCTGAAGCCCAGGTTCTTTCCATCCATCCTATGGCCACCTCGAGAGAGCAGAAGCGTGGAGACAGACTAGACACAGACCAGTGAGAGTTCCAGTTGAAATGAGGGTGGGCATCTATCTTGGGAGAGGTTGGTACGAAGCCGGTCAGCTTCCCCTGTGGAGGGCAATGACTGGCTGTGTTATATAAAAAAGAGTCCTAAGGACTTTTTACCCCTAAACAATTTGTTCTTCAGCTGGTCATGTCCCTGGATGCTTGAAAATTTGTGTATTAAAAACATTTATCACCTAAGGTACATTTCAAAACAACTAAGAGTATAAGTGTCTTATGACAAAAATAAGTATGTGAGATGATGGTTATGTTAATCAGTTTGACTTAAGCATTCCACATTGTATATCAAATCATCACATTATACCCCATAAATGTATACAGTTATGATTTAATAAAAAATAAATTTATAAAAAGCCATTTCTTTTGTTAACATCACTGTTAAAATACCTTCTTATATTCAGCCCTACTTACCTGTCATCATCTTTATATTATTGCATATTTGACACCTGTTCTCCATAGGACAGTTAGCTGTGGGGTAGAAATGAAAGAGCTGTCATTTGAGGACAATAAATTTTGATACTCCTGATAATCTGGAAAAAGGAAGATGTTCTGAAGTAGAAATTAGGCCAAGTTGGGAGAACGGGGTGGGTGCTTTAGGAGGGACCTCTGCTGATCTAGGAGTTGGTGGGAGGATATAGGGGGTGGTGAAAGGAGAGAGGGGTCACTGAGGGTTTACATGGCTCCTATTTTACTATTTTTAGTTAAAGCTGGCAATGAATTAGGGGTTGCAACATGTGGGATGGGAAATTAGATTGGGACTGGAAAGTACTAATTAATCTTAGTAATTGTCAAGTTTAACTTGGAAATAGGGGCTATTGCTGTCCCTAAAAGCATACCCTGGAGACAGTGAGCCTGGAGGCTGATAACAGAATCTGCACAGACTGGAAGATTAGAAGCCATCTGGGGGTTTGTGGCACAGGTAGAAGCTGCCTCCTGGGGAGAAATGGGAAGTTGGTGAGACAGCAGGACAGGAACACCCTGAAAAGGAAAGGATATGCAGAGGGAAGGAAAACTCACAAACCCATGCCTACATTCAAAAGAAAAATTCACCCTGGTGCTGTGGCATGAGGAAGGATGTTTCAGTTAACAGGAGAGCGGGGGAAGAGCCAGAGGCGGGAGCCCCCTGGCGTGTCCTGCTTGACCTCCCACTTGACTTGTGGCACCTCGCCTGTGACAGAGAAGAGACCATGCGTCACGTCCAGACCTCCACTTGCGAGTGTTGAAGTGTTAGTCCCATAATCCAGCCTGCAAGCGGCCAGTGAGATGGATGCTCCGAGCACAGTGCAAATTCCAGCTCCTTCGATAAATCATCTGTGGTCTGGGGCTTGGCCTGACCAAAAGGTGCAGACTGGGATTAAGATTCCAGAGACGTAAGTGTCTGAGGAGAGGCCCATTAAATCCTTTGAGGCTCACTGTTGTAACTTGTGGTCTTTATTTAACCACGCAGAAGCAGGATTCTTTTCTATTTCAGCTCAGTTTAGTGGACAGCCTGTCTCCCTAATGGCCTGAAATATAAATACTCTGCATGCCAAAGTGAGGTACTTCCCCATGCAGTGCCAAAGGCTGGTCGTCGAATCTCCTCCACAAGGGTAAACTCTAAATACCATGAATGTTTAGTTACAAAAAAAAAAAAAACAAAAAAAAACCCATCAAGCCCGGTTTTCTTCGCCTACTCG
>CAUYPK010001042.1:0-43000 GCA_963574355.1 Loris lydekkerianus
CAAGGCCCGGCCTGAAACTGCCTCTACCTAGATACAGCCAATGTGGTACCATGCCACTGGCCCGACCCTGTCACTCACCTCTTCCCCAGCCTTCTTTCCCTGCCCCTTCTCCACAATAAAAAAATAAATAAATTCAAAAAACAAACAAACAAAAAAAAAAAAACATTAAAATTAATGTGAGCTGTACATACTTTTAAGAAAGATTAATAAAAAACAAAGATGACGCTTTAAAAAAAAAAAAATAAAAAAAAAAAATAAAAACTTAAACGTACTTCCAAAGTTCCAAATATATAGATAATATATTCTTAAAGACAAAGAGTACAGGTGGATTTACCGTCCGTGATATAGAGTGATGACAATTATGTAAAGTTTATAAACAGAAAACATGAGAAATCAGAAGTTGTTGCCTAGAGAGGAATTTTCTGAACAGGAATAAGAATAAGCATTATAGAAAGAACCATATAAATTTTGAATCTTATTTAACTAACATGTACTTTCCTGCTGCTATCTTGGACTAACATGATCATTTAAAATAAAGTACAATTGGCCCTTCCCATCCACAGGTGCTCCAGCCACAGATTCAACTGACTGCAGATGGAAAATATTTGGGGAAAAAAACCCAATTCAATAATAAAAAATATAAATTAAAAATATATAGTAAAATGACTATTTATATAGCTTTTATATTGTATTAGGTATTATAAATAATCTAACGGTGATTTAAAGTGTATAGGAGAATGTGTGCAGGTTCTACACACATAGTACATCATTTTATATAACGGACTCAAGCAGTCAAGGAGTTTGGTATCTACAGGGGTCTTGAAACTAATCCCCCCACACCCTACCCCTGTGGATACTGTGGACTTTCCTCCCTCATAAATAATGAACATAACCTAAAGGTATTAGTTACGTACACAAATTTTGAATGGAATCTTCTTCTCTTGGGAATATATTCTAAGATCACTTTCTTAATACTTAATACTTTCTAACCCTAACCCTAACCTTTTATTTTCTCCTTGTTTCCATATGAAGAAGAAGAGGAGTTTCTTTACCTTTCAGGACTACTTTAGTCCAGTAGCTTCTAAAGCAAAGTAGGCTTTTGTAAATTTCCCGATGAATGCTCTCTTGAAGGTGAGTTTCACTTATAGAAGACTGTATACAGTTATAATGACTAACTGATGCCCAGTGCAGGATTTAGAATAGTCATTACTCATTCCCCCTCAAAGAGTGACCTAATTTACTACACTCTCATGCATAGCTACACACGCTCCCTCTCCGTTTCATGGAGCCAAACCTGAAGGTTGACTGGGAATGAAGGCAGAACTTTAAGGTCCAGAGGCAGTTGGCGAATCCCAGGTGGAAGAATTAGACTTAAATTAAGAGTGAGAGCAGGAAGGTACACTGTTATTTTGACCAAAATTATATTTGAAATCACCAGTTAGCCAGAATTATGGAGTATACGGAAGGTTTCTTTTTTAATGTTTTGTTTTTAGAAAAGAGTTTAACAGAGTTAAAAATTTATATTGGCCTGTAGCTACAGAAAATGTCCTTGGTAACTGTTCATTATTTAATGCATCTCACTGTTAGTGGTCAGATGCTGTACATCACCACCAACACTTTTATGCCTGGTCTGTGCCTATGTGAAGCAATGCCCATAAATCATAGTAATGGGGTCTTTTAGGTTTTCCATCACAAATCTTTTATAAGGGAGGGTAATTTCCTTACTTCTACCCCTGATTTCCTTTTGGCCATTCTTATCTTGGATTAAGCTAGATAACCATTTCAAAAGTGTATTTTTAGGCTGGCGTGGTGGCTCATGCCTATAATCCTAGCACTCTGGGAGGTTAAGGGGCGGTAGACTGCTTGAGCTCAGGAATTTGAGACCAGCATGAGCGGGGCCCCGTTTCTACTCAAAATAGAAACACTAGCCAGTGTTGTGGCGGGCACCTGTGGTCCCAGCAAACGGGGAAGCTGAGGCAAGAGGATTGCTCAAGCCCAAGAGTTTGAAGTTGCTGTGAGCTATGACACCACAGCACTCTACCAAAAGACTTTGTCTCAAACAAAGAAACAAAGTAAATACATCTTTTGGAAATTTTACATTCCATTTTTTGAGCGGGAGATGAGGGTATAAAATATTTGCTTGGGTCATGGACAATCAGCCCTTTAGCCCTTTTACCCTGTGGCTCCCATTTAAAAAAAAAAAATTATCTAAGCCTATCTTTTAAATTAAGGATCATGTCTACACAGCATGATCAGCTCCAGCTGCATTTTTTTTTCATGTAGGATTAACATTGCTGATATGTAAGTCTAGTGATCAAGTGAAAGGAAATAGCTATAAGAACAGCCTAAAATACTTCCTATCTTAAATTCTGAATAATGGGATCATTTGACAAATCCCATGTAATAAATTCACACCCAGATTATGGGCTCAGAGAATGCCAAGAAATATAATCCTTTATAATAGATACCAAAATAAGTGCTGGAGAGGGTTTGATTTCAGATTTGCATTTCAGCACATCCCAGTTTATGCTCCTGATTGTGTGCTGTTTTCTCTCTCTGCACCTGCTCTACAGTAGAAAAGCTCATCAGACAAGAGGCAAAGGGAGAAAGTTCACCTTGAGGATGCTGTAAGAAGAAGGACAGAAGTAGGGCAGAAAGTTCAGATAATGAAATTACTAAGTGAAGCCCTGGGGGCAGCCCCGGTGAGGCCATGTGCAGCCTGGCGTGGAAACATTCATTCAGTGTTTGCTGCACGAGGCGGTTGACTATGAGCCTGAGATAGAGCTGCCGCTCCTCCTTGGCCTGCACAGGGAAATCGTGGACTTTACAGTTTACCGACTGCTCAGTGAGAAGGTGCAGACAGCTAGAGAGACATAACAGACCCAGGAGAACCTAAGCTCAGGACAAAGAAGGCTCTCCCTGTGTGAATTTGCAAGTGGGCAATCAACTGGCTAGAACCACAGAATCTAGCAGCAGGGGACAAAGTTACTCAAAGGCCAACTCTGACCAGTTACCTTTAACTGTTCACCATTCCAGAAAGCAAATTAGATCAGCTATTCCACACACCCGCCAGCGAGGCTTGGGAAGACTATCCCTGTTCCCCATCACATATAACCTCAGCTCCACCTGCCCCTGACTGCGAGGCATCACCTGAAGAGGCTGGGGATGGAGATAGAGCCCAAAGACTGCTTTAGACTGAAAAGAGATAAACAGATTCTACCAGGTGCTGAGATGGCAGTGCACATAGGACTTTTTATTATTTAGTGAGTGGGGACTTGTGAGAGACTCAGGATAGTGTTGGAAATAAAAGAAGCTACATTTTCTTTGAATAGCTAAGTTAATGGGTTAATTTGTGACCTAAGTATGAATAGAAAAAAAAAAAAAAAAAAAAAAAAAACACAAAACAACTTCAAACTGGAAAGAACTTTCCCACATTATTAACACAGGGAGTATTTGGCCTGCAGGTTGTTGGAATTTTCTTAAATTGTCTTCTAGTGAGCAGAGTTTCCACATGTAGTGGCAATATGGCATGGGCTCTGAAGCATTTTCCTTATTGGTTAAATGAAAATAATCATGGTATCTACTTCACAAGGTGGTTATGAAAATTAGAGCAGTTAATGCACATAGAATATGAAATGAAAAACCACATAGTAAGCAGTCAATAGATATTAACTGTTGTCATTTAGAAAAATAAAGAAAACTAAAGCTTGGGGGGGTGGGGGTGGGGGTGGGGGCAGTTAGTGAGCATGAGTCTAGCACAGTCCAGAAAGAGCTGGAGGAGTTACTCTTCTAAAGAGAGGAAGACCCATGAGGGTGGGGTTGGAAGGAGGGGACTACTTCCTCCTACATTACAGAGATAAGGCAGACTGGGGGGAGGGAGAGAAAACTGTCTTTAAGAAGAAAGAAAAATCACACGAGTATCTAGGTCTTCGACTACTTTAGGTATATGGCTAACTTCTGGGAGAAATTCCTGCATTCTATTTTTTCCACCTATTTGTCTCCAGAGGGTCAGAAAATAGGACAAATCCAAAGATATTTCATCAGGTTGATGGGGACTCCAGGAGCCGAGACCTCTGAAACCTTCAGAGTCAGCCTGGATTTGTCCTAGATTGTCCTAGATGTCAGCAGTTACAGCAGAAGCTTTCCTCTCCCTGGATTGTGTGGTGTTCACCACACCCCACACCTGGAATGTTATCCCTATACATGAGCCAGCAGGGCATGTCCACAAGCAACCGCAAGATCGTCTTTCCTGACAACTCAAGGCATGCATGAAATGATTAGAGACAGAAATGGAATAAATACATTAAAAATAAGGTTAGGAAGAAAGGGATCTCTGTTGCCTCATGTTTCTTCCCCATTATTTTTAGTCTTTCAAATTATATGCTGGCACAACATAATGAATGTTTACTGAATGAGTGAATAAAGAAATGGAAAAATAAGGTAGCAGCTTAGGAAACAGAGTTCTCACAAATCCAGTATATTAAACAGTTCTTACATTTAGTTTGACTCAGATTCATGAATACGTACTGTGGGCAAGGTTAATAAGATACACACAGTTCTGGCCATCAAAGCTCTTTCAGTTTGCTCTACTTTGGTCTTGACCCTCTAAATGGAGGTTACCCACACTTACAGAGCTCTCTCTCTCTGGGAAGCAGCTGGTGGCCCTCTCATTCACCCTCCCATCTCACTGCTTCTTGAGTCCATCGTGCTCCCTGTCCTGCAGTCATCTTTGGGTTCTGCTCTGACTCCTGAGTCACAGCTGTTTGATGATGTTTGGACATATTTTTTCCAGTTCTTGACCTTAATCTCTCTGCACTCAATTGCTGACTTTAAATGGTCACCTCCACCAAACCAATGGGGCACACATGAAGGAAGTCATCAAAGACAGTCTTGACAGTGCCAACTGCAGGACTTCCACCAATGGATGTGAAATAAGAAAGTACGTGAGCATTCACGGCACGAAGGCAGAGTTTCAGAGCCTGATTGGTGAGACAATTTTGGAAAAAAATAGAGTAAAATCATGGAGGTAGGAAGAGATGGTGACAGAGAACAAGAAAGAGAGAGAGAAAAGCTAATAATCTGTTATAAAAAATTAACTGCCTTCCCCTCCTGTAATAGTTTAGTTAATGTGTTCTTTTGTCATATATTAACTCATTTCACAATGTTAAGCACCATTATAACCACTTAATGAAAGTGTATACTAACTACTTTATACAGGAATGAAGTAGCATTTTTTTATTTAGATATGTCCAGTCATCTTAAATAACCATCTATGATTCCAAAGTTTTTGTTTCACCTTGATTGAAATGGCAAACTAATGCTAAGTCAACTACTCTACTAGTCAGATAAAAGGAGTGACCAACTTATATTCCTATTTCAATATTAATTCAGGTATACTCTCCAGAAATTCAAAGAGGCATAAGGATGTATTTGGAAATAACTAAGTCCCAAGTGTTAGTGGACCTGGTTTTTCCTTTAGGCTCTGACACTACAACATGTGGTCATTTTACTTCTAGCTTTGAGTATGAGAATTCTAAATGCAGCCTATAATATGACTGTTGTGGACTGCTATATCTCCAAACTATTTTCTTGTTCTAATAGTCCAAGAATCATTAAGCAAGATGTCCAATAAAAGTTATATGTGGAATAATCACCATGTAAGACAGAAGAAGGGCTGTGAAGGGCATCCTCTAGTCCTAACATTGTCAAGACAGTAATAAACATCATAAATCCTCAAATAGAAAGAAAACTCATGACAGGTGAGTGAATTGCCCTGGATTATGCCCCACGTCAAAGGAAGGACTTGCCATATAGCCAAGATCAGATTTCAGAGTCCCACTTGTAACCCCAGAGCTCACTACTACTGATATAAAAATCAAAGCAGCTGGAATCTATTGAACTCTGGTTGGAATGAATGCCTTTGTTTCTAATATATTCTAAAAGTGTTTTTTGAAAGCTCTTAGTAATTCATGACACTGAGAATGTTTTCTGTGAACTGTTAGTAAATGTGGGGTGTGGGACACACATCTATAAACTACATGATGAAGTATTTTCTATTTTATTTCCTATATTCATCATCTTCTCAGTCTGATTTTTTGGGGAAAAATAAAAGGGGCTATGTGATAGGGTCTCGTGTTTTCCCTTGGTGTTCAGCTTGTTTAATTTATCAGATGCTTTTACTAAATTATAGTTATCTTTTATTAAATCCAATGCAAAATTTGGCTTGCAGTGCACCTCATCTGGCTGGCGAATCATGGGGACATGATTTTGATCCATCAATTATAACAGAGATGACATTCATTTACGGTCATTGGAGGCAATAAGTTTTGGTATTTCTTACTAAATCCAAATTTGCAGTATTTGATGAGATGTTGATTTAGAAAACTTACTCCACCTTCAAATTATATTTGTTTTAAAAATATAGTGATTTTGAGATGTTCTTGTAGAAAAATGAATCCACTCATACTTCAAGTGAACAATTGAAGACCAAAAGAACTCTAGTAGGAAATAATAATGGAAAGGACCAGATGGGAACAGAGGAAAAGTTATAAGACCACGGCATGCCATCAGTCGGAAGTGTGTAGGAACAAACTTTTTATTTTGGTCTTGGATCTCAATTCCTTTACAAGTGCTTATTCTTGCTAGGAAGTGAAAACTTTTAAGCACAGTCTTAGGTAAAAATTAAATTCCAAACACATATTTTTTCCAGTCTACTTCTTGCCTGCTGTTTGATCCCCAGCTTGCTTGAACCTGCGCTGGCCCGGCTATGTGTGTGCAGTGTAGTCTCTGGCTGGACCCAGGAGGCATATGGTCTTTACTTGGCACGGGCACATGAAACGACCTCATAGCACTCACCAAGCCTCCTACCAGCTTGCCAGGTGGATGCTACTTCAGAGGAAGAATCCCATCTCCCATCCCTCCATAGAGAGACCTCCTGGTGGCTTCCTGAAAGGGTGCAAGCTTGCTGCTCTTCCATTCCTTACTATTTTCTCTAACCCCCATCAGCACTGGCTACATCTTGGCACATTCCAACACTCCACAAACTTGGGACGTGAGTAATCCTGAGGCTCTGGTGCTCAGCCTTACCCTAGAAAGTCAAGTGAGATTCCCTCGGTTGCCTCCCCTGCTACCATCATTGCCGAGTGTGGAGAGGACCAGCATGGTGTTCTCACCTTCTCACATTCTCCTCATCCTCTCTTGAAGTCTGTCTCACGGCATCTGTTGCATTGAAGGGAAGGGAAAAGAAAGGGAAAGGGAAGAGAAAAATAATTTTTGCTTGTTTCACATTGCTGGACAAGTGTCTGTTAAATATGGTGTTTTCACTCTTTGTTAGCTGGTCTATTAGAATCATGGTGGAGCAGGGTAAGGAGAAGGGATGGATGGTGCAGAGAGGGATCAACCTGTATTACAGGGAGCTGCAAACGGAATCCACATAGACACTTCACATACATGTGTAACAATCATCATTTCTTGGGTTATTTTATATTTTGATTTGCTTGAGAGAGGCTTTATTTATTCCTTTTGTTCTAATATATTTTCAATAGTGTTACTTTATGTTTTTGTAATGTCCCGGATTGGATGATTAATTATATAATGACACTATTCATGGAATAACTTCATGAGGAAAATGGAGTTTGGCTATATATCAAGAGTAGCAAATTATTGTTGACTAAAATGTGCCCACTCTAAGCAAAGGAGGCCCCTAGTGGGCTGACTGTGGAAGAATCTGAGGCTGTGTTAGGACTCAGCAGAGATGAGCAGAGCTGTCTTCCATGAGACTGGTGGAGTATCTAAATTATTCCAGTCATCCAACATAAAGCTGACGTCCCAGGTCATTCACTGAGCATCACAGCTCATAATTCAGAAGACTTTGGTCCTTTGATGCCAATAACCTGGCAGACTGACTCAAATGTTATCATAGTCAAGTGGGGATTAATTAATCCTAGGTACCCTAAGCTCAAAGTGGTCAAAATATATATGGCTGAACTTTTAGTTTCTCTTTACTGTAGTTAGTTACATCTATCTATCTATCTATCTATCTATCTATCTATCTATCTATCTATCTCTGTCTATATCTATATATTACCTCTTTATCTATCATCTGTCATCTGCTATATCTCCCCTGGCTAAGGGCAATATAATTCAACCCGTTGTGAAAACTTAGAAGTCCGGGATTACTGTCCACTTTACTCTTTCTCTCACTTCCATGCCAAGAGGATCACTATGGCCCGTGGGTCTCTATTTCCTCACATATGCATCAAAAACACAACCTCTGTTATAACGCTTCAAGAACACATCCAGTTCAGATCCTAATTATCTCTCACTTGGACCACTGGCAAAAGCCTTCGAATTATTGTATTCACTTATAACTCTTACTGCATGTTTTGAACAATCTGCCACTAGAGTGACCTTTCTAAAACAAAAATCTTCTTGTCATACCCCTTGATTATACCTTTTTAAAGCATTGCAATTGTATAGATTAGTGGTTATCAAAACATGGTCTCAGACCGGCAGCACTGGCATCTTTGTAGAAATGTGATTTCTCAGGCCCTACCCCAGACTTTGTTTGGATCTATATATTGGGAGCCAAGAAATCAATATTTCCAGAAGTTATCCAGCTGATTCTTATGCATTCTCCAATTTCTGAATCATGGGTCTAGAAGTTAAAGTGTTCCTCTAGGGTAGTGGTTCTCAACCTTTCTAATGCTGTGGTGTACTTTCACTGTTACAAAGGGGTCATGACCCACAGATTGAGAACCTCTGCTCTAGGCAGCTTCTCTCAAATAGTTTTCCAGAATCCTGGGAAACCACACTAATTTTCTCCTGTTCCTTCCTTCATATCCTAATCGTCACACCACTTGCTGTTCCTCCTGCACACAGTGTTCAGAGACACTTCTCTGTTGTTTTTCACAATCTATTTCATATGCTCAAGATGGCCTTTCCTTCTGGGTCTTTCATGACCGTCCTTGAAGGTTAACTATAAGTAAGATCTTCCCTAATTATGAAGATGTCTCCTCCTGCTTCGCCCAATAGCTTCTTCAAGTTCAGTAAGGTTAATTCCCCCCTCCCCTGTGTTTATAGAGTTCCTCACATGTACTTCTGTTACAGCATTCATAATGTATTGCTAATTTCGTATCTGTTTACCTCTTTTGCTGGAATATGACCTTCTACACTAGGGCGATGATGCTGTCTTAGTAAATGCATGAATGAATGAGGCAGGGAATTAGACATATTCACTATGAATTCTAAGGGTGGCTCTGATAATGCCTTGAGATCAGTAGAAACGGGGACTCAAAGAAGGGGAAGAGTAATGAGTCTCATGTTTCTCTGCTTCATTAATTTCATGGGAGTACGTGTGTATATTATGCATTAAATGTAGATGCATTATTTTTAATGTCTCCATGGTTAGGTATATTTAGGCATTACTGTTTTTAAATCCTATAACAAGGCTGGACTATTTATTAGCTCTAGTAGTTTTCTTGGGTGGAATCATTAGGATTTTCTGTACAAGATGGCAATTCTGTTTTAAATGCAGATAAATAGGTTGCTTTGGGGCAGGCTGTATCAGAACCTCAATTGTGCTACAATGAATTTCCAAGGAGAGGATATGTGATTCTGTCAAAATTATTTCCTCTCATAAACATGTTATTTATGGGATATTTTATGAGATTATTATATAGGGGAAATATACTTTGTGAAATATATTTTGCTTCTCTACATAATGGGTTTGTGCAGTGGATATTGGGCCTGTCCCTCTAAAATCTATTCTTCCCTTTCTCATTTTACAGTAGGTATATTAAAAGGTAGGTACTGAGAGGAGAGGATTTACCCAGCTCTGTACTGAGAATAGCTTAACCAAGAGCAGAAGAAATTCTATCCATTAACATTATTTATGAATACCTGTTCTGCCCAAATTTTTGCCAAACATTCTGTTCTTTATTGATTAAAAAAGGGGGCATAGATGATTACATACACTAGGGTTAGAAAGAAAGGAGCAAATGTGAAGGAATCCAACAAAATGTGTGAGATGCCTAAATGGCGTGACCTGAGGCGAAAGAGCTGGAGGACCCGGAGGTAAGGAGCTCATGGACCCTGGAGGAAAGACGGATTGAGGAGTGAGAGGCAGTATTTAGACAATACTTTGTAAAAATCCTATAGCATAGGATTTGGAGATAGCAATGCTGTTGCCATCCAAAAGAAAAAGAAAAACATACATAATTTAAACACTTATTTCTTAAATTGGGAGATATCTTTTTTCTATGCTAATGTTAATTGGTCATTACATGTTTTTTTCCTGAAGTATCTGCTTTTGCCCAATTTTCTGTTGGAGGCATATGTGTGCATGCACACATATAGTATACACTTGTAGGATTTATTTCTTTTATTCTTTTATTTATTTATTTATTATTATTAAATCATAGCTGTGTACATTAATATGATCATGGGGCACCCCCACCAATCCTCCCCTCTGCCTTTCTCCCCCTCCCTCCTCTCCCTCTCCCCCTTCCCCCATTCTTAGGTTGTAACTGGGTTATAGCTTTCATGAGAAAGCCATAAACTAGTTTCATAGTAGGGCTGAGTACATTGGATACTTTTTCTTCCATTCTTGAGATACCTTACTAAGAAGAATATGTTCCAGCTCCAAAAAGCCCAAATGGATTAATCAATTGTGGCATATGTACACCATGTAATATTATGTAGCCATAAAGAAAGATGGAGACTTTATCTTTTATTCTTTTAAATAACTATACTTTTATTTCAAAATATTAAGGGAGTAGAAATGTTTTTGATACATGTGTCCATCACTCAAATAGTGTTCACTGTGTCTGTTAGGTGGGTTTGTAACCCTCACCCCCTTCCCCTTCAGCCCTACTTGATTTGCAATGACTTTTACTTCCCTCTGTCAACTTGTGTGCCCATCAGTTACTTTCAATTTCTTAGGGAATATATGGAATATTTGTTTTTTCATTCTTAAAATACTTTACTTAGGATAATGGTCTCTTGTTCCTTCCAAATTGCTGTAAAATGCATTAATTCAGTCTTTTTATGGCTGAGTAGTTCTCCATGGTATGCATAGACCACATTTTGTTAATCCACTTGTGGATTGACCCACTTGGGTTGATTCCACATATTTGCAATTGTGAACTGAGCTGCAACAAACAATTGAGTGCAGGTGTGTTTTTGGTAAAATGACTGCTTTACCTTTGGGGAGATACCCAAGGAGAGGGATTGCTGGGTCAACTGATTTTTTTAGTTCTTTGAGAAATCTCTATACTGAATTCCAAAGTGGTTGCTATAATTTGTCATCCCACCAACAGTGTGTGATTATTTCTTTTTCTCTTCATCTGTGCTGATGTCTATCATTTTTGGACTTTTTAATAAAAGACATTCTACAGGAGTAAAGTAATATCTCATTGCAGTTATAATTTGCATTTCCCCAATGGTTAGTGATGTTGACCACTTCTTCATGTTTTGGGTCATTTTTCTTTCTTCTTTTGAAAAACTTTTGTTCATGTCTTTGCTGACTCCTTTTTAATTTTTATTTATTTATTTATTTTTTGAGACAGAATCTCACTCTGTCATCCTTGGTAGAGTGCTCTAGCATCATAGCTCACAGCAACCTTTGGGTAGTATGGGCATTTTAACAATGGTGAGTCTACCAATCCACAAGCATGATAGGTATTTCCATTTGTTTGTATCATTGGCAATTTCTTTTCTTAGTGGTTGTTGTTCTTTTGGTAGAGATTTTTCTCCTCCTTGGGTCAGTATATTCCTAGGTATTTAATTTTCTTCATAGCTATTGTCAATCATATTGAATCTTTGATTTGACTTTGAGCTTGGTTGTTATTGTTATATAGAAATGCTACTGATTTGTGGAGTCTGTTGGGTTTCCTAGCTATCAGTGAGATGTGATAGGCTGTCTTCTTTCCTGATTTGCATACCCATTATTTTTTTCTCTTGCCTGATTGCTCTGGCTAGGACTTTCAGCACTATGTTGACTAACAGTGGCAACAGTGGTAACCCTTGTCTTTTTTTTTTTTTTTTTTAATTGCAGATTAACGTAAGGGTACAAATGATTGGGGTACAGTGTTTGTATTTGTTACATAAGGTCCCTGTTATAGTTGTGTCCTACTCCCAGGAGGTGTACCATATATCCTTACATTGTGCCCACTAGGTAGGAGCACACCAAGGTAACCCTTGTCTTGTTCCAGTTCCTAGGTTCCTAGTATGGAACTTAGAATGCTTTCAGATTTTCCCTATTCAGTATGATGTTGGCTGTGGGTTTGTCATAAATGGTTTTTCTAATTTTGAGATATGTTCCTTCTATGCTTCCTGAATGTTTTTATCATGAAAGTGTGCTGGATTTTGTCATATGTTTTTTCTACATCTGAGATAATCTTATGGTATTTGTTTTTGCTTCTGTTTATGTGGTGAATCATATTCATTAATTTATGTATGTTGAAGAGTCCTTGAATTCCTGGGATGAAACCCATTTGGTCAAGGTAAATTACTTTTTTGATGTGTTATTGAATTCAGCTTTCTAGTATTTTATTATTTTTGTATCTATATTCATAAGGAATATTGGTCTGTAGTTTTCTTTTTCACTGAGTCTTGTCTTGGCTTTGGTATCAAGGTGATACTAACTTCATAGAATGAGTTGTGGAGTATTTCCTCTTCTCAATGAAATAATTTTTGTGATATAGATACCAGTTCCTTTTGTAGGTCTGGTAGAATACAGCTGTGAATACAACTGGTATGGGTATTATTATTGTTGTTGTTACAAGATTTTTTATAACTGCTTCAATGTCATTGTCCATTAGTGGTCTGTTTAGGAGTTCTGTTTCTTTCTGAGTCTTGGAAGGTTGCATGTTCCTGGGAAGTTGTCCGTTTTCTCTGAGTTTTCTAGTTTATGTGCATGGTACTCATAGATGATGTTTTGTATGGTACATTTCTCCACTAGATCTTTTAGAATATAAGCAGATACATTTTCTCACTATTTTTATGGCTTATTTACTTAATTTTAAACTTCAATTAGAATAATTTGGAATGTAATTGGAAATGAGAAATAAGTCCAAAAGTTCATCTGCCACTCCTTTTTCTCCTATTCCTCTTCCATCTTCTAAATAGCTAGACATTGTCCCAGCTCCCCCTATTTAACAATCTGTTTTGCCTATTAATTTTTCAATACACACTTGAAAATATACAAAATCCTAGCTGTATGTCTATAATCAATTCTGCTCTATTGATTTCTCAGTGTATTTCTGTAAAAATATCTGAATTTTAATTTCTAGTTTATGTGAATAATGGTTTGTACCATGTGCTTCTCTCTCTCCCTTGTTAGAATTTTTTTGGGTTATTTTTATCACCTTACTTTTTTAGATAAACACCAATATTATATTGTTAAATACTGTATGAATTAAGTAATTTGTATTTAATTGCATTCTATTCATAAAATAATGAGGATTTGAAGAATTGACATTTTTATAAATGTTGAGTTTTCATATTTGAGAGTAAGGTAATTCTTTATACCTTATCTATCTATCTATATCTATCTATCTATCTATCTATCTATCTATCTATCTATTTTTTTTTTTAAGCAGTCTCACTCTGTCACCCCGGGTAGAGTGCTGTAGTGTCATAGCTCACAACAACCTCAAACCCTAGGGTTTGAGCAATCCTCTTGCCTCAGTCTCCCCAATAGCCGGGACTATAGGTGCCTACCACATGCCCTGCTAATTTTTCCATTTTTATTAGAAATGGGATCTCACTCTTGCTCAGGCTTGTCTCCAACTCCTGAGTGCAAGAAATCCACCCATCTTGGCATCCTAGTGTGCTAAGATTGCAGGTGTGAGCCACTGGGCCTGGCCTCCTTTTCATATTCTTCTGTTTAAGAACAAGATAAGCCTTTTTTATGTTCTTCTGTAAAAAACAGCAACATTTTTCTGCCTTTCCCTATTTGACCTAGCCCCCATTTTCTGTGATTTTAACAATATACTCATGGCTTTTCAAAATCTTGTGTGTTGTAATCCATCACTGTCATTCTGTCTGATGTTCGTATATTTCCCCAATTGGCCAGTGGCGTTTTTTGTCCTTTTGACATGACTTCATTTATCTTTGAACACTGACCTCATTAATCCTTCAGGTTTCATTTCTACTATGTATGGGAAGTAGAATTACATATTATTTAATTATAGCATGGAATAAAATGAAACTGATTCTTCCTGTCAACTTACCTTATACCCTAGCATACCTAATACCCCATGCAATTCTCTCAAGGTTGTTTTATTCTCTTCTATCCTAATAGCATCAGCATACAACAGGCTTAAGAATATTTCTTCTCTTGTTATGAATTAGTATGTCTGAAATGTTTGACAATAATGCCAACTATTCATTTGAAAGAACTTTGTGAGACTCACTTGCCTGGGATTTACCCTGATTTGGGGGGAACCTTTATTATCTGCTGACTCTCTAGGACATTTCAGCTAGGAAAAACAGAAAGCTTATTTTATGCATTGTATAAAGATCTATTTGACAAAAAATAATACTTGGTTACATAGGATTTGATCTAAAATGTTGACCCCCAAATATCTAGAAATGAATATTGTTTTTAATTCACTAAAAATGTAATCATAGTAATATATGGCATTTCTTTAACTAACTTAAAAGTTTCTTATAGAGAAAGGATTTTATTTAAAAGCAACCATTTCCCATTCTCTGCCTCATTCTTTCCCATCTCTAGCTATCTCCAGAGTAAATTAATTGTATTTGTATCTAATAGTTCAAGAAGTCCCATCTCTCTGAAGA
The DNA here is from genome assembly GCA_963574355.1 of Loris lydekkerianus. Taxonomy (NCBI): domain Eukaryota; kingdom Metazoa; phylum Chordata; class Mammalia; order Primates; family Lorisidae; genus Loris; species Loris lydekkerianus. The sequence goes on from CAUYPK010001042.1 coordinate 14,806, forward strand.
TGTGTTCAAAACTACTTTTTTGCTTATCAATTTTAGACATTATCACCTGGCCTCCTGCTTTGATAAAAGAAGAGTTAATATAAACCATTTCTTCTTTTCCCTCCATTTTCCAATATAAAAATATCACTATTCCTGCATTCTCTGTTGAATTAATTCATACCATTAAGCAATAAGGTTGTATTATTTTGCTTGTACTTCCTTTAAAAAGTTCTACAAATTGGGTGGCATAAATGAGAAAAATTTATTGTTTCAGAGTTCTGAAGACTGTAAGTTTAAAATCAAGATGGCACACAACACAGAGTACTAACCACTATACGATCACGGCAGCTGGGTGCTGGGTTTTGGTAGCCCAATGGTTAGGGCATCAGCCACATAATCTGGGGCTGGTGGATTTGAACTCAACAACAACAACAACAGCAACAACAAAAACAGCTGGGCATTGTGATAGGCGCCTATAGTCCCAGCTACCAGGGAGGCTGAGGCAAGAGAATCTCTTAAGCCCACGAGTTTGAGGTTGCTGTGAGCTATGATGCCATAGCACTCTACCAAGGGTAACAAAGTGAGACCCTGTCTCAAAAAAAAAAAAAAAAAAAAAAAAGAAAGAAAGAAAGAAAAAAGAAAAATCAAGATGGCAGCAGGGTTAGTTCCATCTGAGAGCTGTGAGGAAAAGCTCTGTTCCAGGCCTGTCTCCTTGGCTTGTTGACAGCCATCTTTTCCTTGTACAGTTTAACATCCTTGTCCTCCACACCTGTGTCTCTGTTTTTACAGACACCAGTCATTAGGTGTCACTCAGAGAGCCTCGTTTTAACCTGAATACCTCTGTAAAGACCCTATCTCCAAATAAAATCACATTCTGCAGTACTGGGGTTGGGACTCCAACATTGATTTTGGGGAGGAAACACAATTCAACACACAAAAGTTAGCATACCTATATTTCCTGTTCCACCAAGATTCCCTCCAGACATAATTTATGACACTGTTAACATCTCTACTCTCCTTTAACAATTCTTCTAAATTCTCCATCGCCTACACTCTGTCTTCTGCATTTTACTTTTAAATTGCCAAGGGTGATCAAGTTTATATTCTGCTATAGAAGCATCTTCAAGCCTTTCATGCTGTGTCCATTAGCTTGATTTCAAAGTATGAAATTTCATAACCAGTATCTTATTATTATGATCACATAAAATTTACTCACTATAGAAGCAGATAATAAGTTGTGTTTACATTTCATTTTTGTTTTTGCTGGATTTTATCATTGATCTTCCGTTGTCTGCCCTTACATGTTTTGCTGTACTCTCTTGGGCTTCTAGAAGGATGGCATTCTGAGTGCACTGCCTGGCCAAGAGTCAGCTGCCTAGGTTAAAATTCCAGCTGTATCGGGTAGTAGAGATGTGACCTTGCACTACTTGTTTCATTTTTAAATTCTTGATTTACTCCTTTGTAAAAGGAAGACAATTATGATGTTAGTAACTGACCTTGTGAAACTGAATGTGTGTACATATATATGTGTATATATATACACACACATATGTACATACATAGCTGTCAAAGCAATACCTGGCATACACTATATCCTTAGATATATTATTATATAACTTTTCAAAAAAAAAAATCACATTTCTAAAATCCCACTCTTACACACTAAATTGTATCCTCCTGGACTTCAAGGTTTGAGGCCCTAATCCCTAATATGATGGTATTAGGAGTCAGTACCTTTAAGGAGATAAAGCCTGAATGAGGTCACATGGTCAGGGCCTTGATCCACTAGTACTGGTGTACTAGGAAGAGGAAGAGACACCACAGATGGGTTACTGTCTCTAGTACTGGTGTACTAGGAAGAGGAAGAGACGCCACAGATGGGTTACTGTCTCTAGTACTGGTGTACTAGGAAGAGGAAGAGACACCACAGATGGTTACTGTCTCTCGTACTGGTGTACTAGGAAGAGGAAGAGACACCACAGATGGTTACTGTCTCTCGTACTGGTGTAGTAGGAAGAGGAAGAGACACCACAGATGGGTTACTGGCTCTAGTACTGGTGTACTAGGAAGAGGAAGAGACACCACAGATGGGTTACTGTCTTTCTGTCTCTCTCTCCCATGTATGTCTAGGGAGCAGTTCATGTGAGGATACAGCAAGAAAGGCCCCATCTGCAGAGGGTGGCCATAAAGTTCATGTGCAATTTGCATGAACCAAATGGCTACTGTATATGTCAAAAAGAAAGGCCTCAGCAGAAACTGAAGTTTCTGGCACCTTCACTGTGAACTTGTAGCCTCCAGAGATCTGAGAAATAAATTTTCTAAGTGAAGTATTACAAGAATGGAAAAACAAACACCGTCACATATACCTACAATTAAATTGGAACTAATCATTCGACGCTCATGAGCACACACGGAAGGAAAACTCTGTGGAAATGAGGCAGGTTGCAGGGGGAGGAGTGAAGGGGCAAATTCACTCCTACAGGGTACAGTGCCCACTGATAACTTTGACTCAAGTGGCACAAAAGCAATTTATGTAACCAAAATGTTAGTACCCCCATAATATTCTGAAATTTAAGAAAATGTTCTGTTGTTAGGCCAGCTGGTCTATGGTATTTGGTTACGGTGGCCCAAGATGGCTAATACACTTCCTTTCCTTAGAGTTCTGCTGTGAAAGCCTCCACCCCCAGCTCCAGGCTGGACCAGTTTTCCTGGCCTGTGGGTAGAAGGGACATACTGAGATTATTTTGTCTTTGCTTTTCTGCATGGCAACTATCTTTCCTACATCCCATCATCTTTCTTCTTGGTTTCTTCTCTAATTTGAATGAATTACATCCGCACACAGCTTCCTGAGAAAGGGCATTTTCTGTCTTTCAATGCAGAACATATCTCTCTTTTTCCTTTACATTTTATTCATAGTTTGGATAGATTAAACAGGTAGAGATTGCAAATATTTTTCCCTTAGAATTTTTCCTCAAATATTAGGGATTATAACCTATTATTTGATAGGAAATCTGGAGTTTTTGTTAATTTATTTTGTTTGCTCTTGTCTTTAAATATAGAAGTTTTTAGAGTCTCTTTAGTTTTGATGTTATTATCTGACAATAACGTACTTACGTTTCTGTGAATTTTATTTATTTTTCTAGCTATTTATTGTATTTTCTTAATCTTTTATTCTCAAGACACATCTTTATTTTCAGTAAATTTGTAGGGGCTCCTAGAGGCCAAAGTTAGGGCAATTTTAGTATTAGAATAAAAATGATAATATTAAAAACATTATATTGACTAAAATTTAATAAAGGCCTGGAGAGAGAAAATGTATCAGCTAATAAATGTAAAAGGAATAGTGATAGAGTTTAAAAACATTTCTTCCCCACTCTCAGTAGGATGACTGATTTAGTCAAGGACTATGCATGTATGTTATACCCGCTGAGGTGGCTGTGAAACGGAAACTGTTCATAGTCTCTAAGTACCACCGCATGGATTCTTTCTTGATTACATCAGGGAAGACAGATCTTCTTAATGGATATGGGCATTGTTCCTGCTTAATTGGATAATCAAACTTAGTATCCAAAAAAAAACCAAAAAAACTTAGTATCACCAACAGTGGAAATAATATTTTGAATTTCCAAGGCCTCTTTTCTTTTTTTTTTTTTTTAAATTTCAGATTAATACAAGGGTACAAATGTTTAGGCTACGTTGTTTTCTTTTCTAAGGTAAAGTTTGAGTTGTAGTTGAGCCCTTCATCCGGGGGTATTCTGTGTACCCTCACACTGTGCACATTAGGTGAGAGTCTGCCAATACCCCTTACCCCTCCCTTTTCTCCTTCCAAGGCCTCTTTCTTATGTTCTGATTTTTATTTTTCCTTGACACTGTTTTGGTTTTTTTAAATTAAATCGTAGCTGTGTACATTTGCCCCATGATTGCATTAATGTACACAGCTATGATTTAATTAAAAAAAAACTTTATAAATGTAATATCCTCTCAAATATCTCTGAGATGAGAATAGTAGTTGGAATTATTTTAAATTACTCTTCTGTTCACAAGTATTTTCTCTGTCCTGCAAGGATATGTTTTACCCATGATAACATTCGTCTTTGTCTTGCTTTTTTTGCAGGTGTAACTGAAATGATGAGTATTTCTCGGTAGCCATCAATGGGGCATTAAAAACTCTATGGAAAACAACTAGGGGGAAGGGGGCAGGAGGGAGGTGAGTAAAACAACCTAATGGGTCAGTATGAAACCATTTTGGTGATGGGGACACCTATAGCCAGGATTAAAGCATTACAAAAATGATTCATGTAACCAGAAACATTTGTGTCCCTTTAATAATCGGGGGGAAAAAACAACCCATAAGCACTGAGTGCTGTCTGGCTTCTTAACCAGGAACTTAGGTTTAGGGTGATTCCTGGAAGGGGAGGTGAGTTGCTGCACAGGCTTTGAGCTCACTGGAATTTCTAGGTCCAAGTTCTCTCCAGGTTCTGCAAGGGAGATTGCTTCCCAAGCTGACACAGCATCCCTGCCTGTTTTGTCAACACTCCTCCAACAGCTTTCTCCCCTCCAGAAACTGTTGAGACTTTTTAACCTCAGATGGCCTTTCTCTAACTTCTTTATTATTGTGGGTTTATAACATTTTCCCACTTTATTCTTGTTTTTCAGTTAGCTTTTGCTGCTGTAACCACCAACCACATTAACTCAGTGGCTTACAACAAAGATTTATCTCCCACCATGTTGTATGAGGGCTTTGGGTCAGCAGCTGTTCTGCTTGACAATGCTGGGTTTGGCCGGGCTTCCCATGTCCTCTCACTGTGGAACCTGGGGTTCTGTCTGGAACATGCTGTTCTCGTAACAAAGACTAGGACCACAGGAGAGGCAATGTTAAACCACATAAGTACATTTAGTTTCTGCTTGGCATCAGAACTTCCACCCATGTTTCATTGGCCAAAGAAAGTCACATGGCTAAGTCCAAGGTCAACAGGACAGTTAGACTACATCTAGTGGGAAAATGACCACGGTGGAATGAATAATAATTGTGAACAAATCATATAGCCTTTCAATGCCATTTTAGTGGATCTTTGGGGACAGGGAGAGAAAAAGAGTCCTCAATGCATGCCTCGTGGAATTGGCCAACTTCTTTGATTTCAGTGTAGCTTGGTTTCTTCATATCTACAATGAAGAAAATAGTATTCATATCAAAGCATTGCTGTGAAGATTCAATGAATATCTTTAGATAAGGGGATTAGATCAGTGACTAGAACAGAGTAAATACTTAGGAAGTCTTAGTCATTATGGTTTTGACTAGAACCATGAACAACTTGAGCAAGAATATCTTTTGGGGAGACTTTTGATATTCATGGAAAACATTCCTCTGAAGACGTGAGTAAATTCTAATAGTGGAAAACCTTATAACTTGAAATGCATCTATGTATGCTCCTACTTCCAAAATGACTCCGCTTTTCATCACCACTGAAATTACAGTGGGAAACATTCAAAAGAACTGGAGAAGATGGAGATTCATGTCTGTTTTCAGAATACACAATGATGAGTTAAAAATGATTCAACTTTAGAACTCCCAGTGTGAACTTCTTTCATTTATGTTGTATGAAACTTAAATATTAAACAAAGTTGACAGTTTGGCAGGGAAGCAAGGTTCCATCTACATCTGGTTTCCCTGAACAGAAGTATGTGAAGGAAAAGGCATGCGATTACTTTTGCTCCATTATTCTTGGAAAGATACTATCATATAAATGTTTGAGAGTTTAAAGAGATTTTTCCCAGCTTGAGGTTATCTTTGTTTCTTTTCATGTCTTGTTTTCTTTTGTTAAATAAAATTTATTTATTGTATCATAGTGAGTTTACCATTTCTGGCATATGTTTCATCTTGTCTGTGCTTTCGTGTTCCGTATCTGGATTATCTGTCTTTGTGATAAGTCTCTGGGAAAAGGTGCATTCTAACCAATGCCTACAGTGAAATTCAGAAAACTCATCAAGTTCATAAATCCAAACTCAGCACCTTCTCTAATTCCTGCTCCAAAAGGAGATTCGTATTTCTAAACCTTTAATAATATATATAGGATTCAAAAGTATATTATGTAACTAGAGTGAGAAATTAAAGTGCAGAGTCACTGCACATTCCAGATTTGCTTATTACTGACAAGAATAAATTTCTCTTGGGAGAGAATGATAGAATGTTTGTGTATATTCTAGGACAATAATTAAACCACACCTCAGTTATTCTGTCAGGGAGGACCATATTCATTTTATAAGTATTGTAGCAGTATTTTCTGATTGTCCTACATGCTTTGTGGCTGTATTTTATTGGCTTTTATACCATATTTGAGAGTTTTATCTTCCAAGGAAATCATAAAGATATGCGGCCTCATAGTTTTACCTAATTCATAGGAATGTCTAGTGCATGCTATCCAACACTGCGTCTTGAAATCTTTAATATGTGTTTCCTGATATAAAAGTGTGCACATAGCTGCAAACGGAGTCTGTCATAGGTATTTACACCAAGCCGGGATACAACAATGCTATCGTCACATTTTCTTGTGTACACATCAAAGACTCCCTTCAAATGAGAAGTTGCATATTTGAAGTATCAAGGAGATACCATATCCCCTTCGATTTTAAAACATTTCCTGGCTTCTAGGGACAGGGGAACACATTTGTGCTGATTGCTAACATCTGGTAATTTGTAGGTCCTTGGAACCATCACATTAGCCTTGCGGCAGTGTAACAGAATGCAGGCAGCCATCTCTCACTGCATAACTATGCATCCCACAGTAAAGTTTGCAGAGGGCGGCTCTGGCAGCTTCTGTCCCAGATGAAGCATTTCAGCTGCACTTGTTTCACTGCCGTGGTAATAATGACCTTAAAGACAGGATGGCTGCCTCAGAGGCTGAGGATGCAAAGGGGATAGAACTACTGTACTCGGAGAACATGGAGCACAGAATGCTTCTTGGGATGGAATAAACCAAAAAAAAACTTTTGGGCTTATTTGATACTCTGTGAGTTCTGCTTGAGAAACAGCCTGCTGTGTGCTGTGTGGCTCACGCAGGATAAGGAAAGAGGCCACGTGTCTCTACAAAACACGCCCATATTCAAATACCCAAGCTGGGGCTAGAGCTGCCGCAGGTAATATGTATTAGCTGATGGCCTGCTGTGTGCAGACACGGTGCTAGGCTCAGAAGGGCAGCGGGAAACATAAATAAAACATGATAAAGTAAAGTATGAGGCAAATGGCATTCCTGCTGGAAGTATAAATTGGTGCATGTAGTTTTAAAAGGCTACATATGGTAAAACACAAAAGTATATATGTATAAAGGCCCAGATTTTCCATTTAAAAAATTTAATCTAGAACAATTATTGCATGAATAACTGGGGAAACATGAACAAGGATATTCCTTAGAGCATCATTGCTATGTGTGACAGATTGGAAACAATTTCAATGTGCATCACCGGGAAGTGAGCAAAGAAGACCCGGCAGGAAACCACAAACAGCAGTTAAACAAATGTCCTGGGTTTATAAGTAGCAGGGTAGATAGATCTCAAAAGGAGGATTCTGAGTGAAAAAGAAGGTGGACAAACCATTATGTGTATAAGGGAAACTCAACCAAATGACCACTTAGTATTGTATGCAGACACTTTGTGGTAAAATACAAAAACTAGCTGTAAAGATGACTGCCCACTTCATTATGTTGGTTGTCTCTGGAGGTGTGAAGGAGTTGAACAAGATAAAATTTAAAAGCTTAGATTATTCTCTTATGGTAAATTTATTTTAAAATTAACAGCACTTTAATACTTGATAATTCTGTGCCACGGTTCTGTGGTCATGGGTTCCAGAAGGCTTTGTTCTTGTCTGTATTTTGTAAGCATTCATTGTCTTACCCCCACAGAATTTACGACGTAGATTGGGATCCACAGCTAATGCACATATACACAAAACAATTGGAGAATGACCAAGTTCTAAAATTTGTCCTAGAGTTTCTTAGTACAAAAATATTTCAGGAAGAGAGGGACTCCTCCAAGTTGCCAAGATGCTTTTAGGAAGTGCACGAACCACTGTGTCCATAATACCCTTAAGAGAGCATCTGCCATTTTTGCCCTCATTATTTAAAAAGTATACACTATAGTTTACAGAAGATCCATAGTGTGGGATTTTGCAACAGACTGAATGCAGAATCAGATAAGAGATCCCAGCCGTCTTCTACAACCCCAGATATTAAAGAGACATGTGCCAGTCTGCTCATTAAATTTTTTTTAATTTGGCTTTTTAAGAAAAATATATTACTTACATTAACATGCAATGGATTTATTATACTGTTTTAAATAAGTTAATAAATGCTTATTTCAAAAGTTTTTTGTGTTAATTTCTTTTGTGTGTGTGTGTTAATTTCTTACATATAAATATAAATGATTATAACTTATGTAACAAGATAGCTTTTGAAATATTAATAATTTTTAAGCACTTAAGTTGGTGCCAATATCACAAGGTTTGAGAACGGCTTGGGAAGTGATCCTGGAGGATGTAGCATTCAATCCATCAGGGAGAAACAAGGAGTACTTTCCAAACGGGAAAACAGCACAAGCAAAACTTTCTACACTGAGGATTCCAATAATCAAATAACATTAATTTAGAAAGGTGAGCTAAAGATAATAGTGATAGAATTTTGCACCCAAAGTAAAATATAATGAAGACATTTAATCAGTAATTGTTCAGTAAATACATGCTATTGTCCCCAACCCCAGGCCACGGACTCTTAACCCCAACCGGGCTGCACACTGAGTGGCAGGTGAGTGAGGGAAGCTTTATGTCCATTCAGAGCTGCTCCTCATCACTCGCATCACAACCCGGGCTCTGCCTCTCAGCCACTCCATCCGTGGAAAAATTGTCTTTTATGAAACTGGACCCTGGTGCCTAAGAGGTTTGGGGCCACCTGTTTAATGCCTGTTTAAAAACAAAATGTTATAACACAAATAGATATATTATGAAATGAGAGAATCAAACATTTTATATTGATCTTTGATATCGCCACCACCAGTGTTTTGCTACTTTCCAAAAACGTCTAGAAAAAGAAAACCCTGTGCTATAGTTTGGAGAAAGAAATCAATATGAAGTTGAATGTTTGTTGCAGTCTATTTATTGTGACCTTTTAAACCAGTTCTGTTGTGCTCACACTAGTGGCCATGAGTGCTGTATTAGTTAGCACAAACCAGAGTAGCTGTGATAACAACCAACCCCCAAATCCCAGTGACTTAGAACAACTAATGTTTATTTCTCCCTCAGGCTGTAGGTCTGTCTACTGCAGGTGAGTGAGAGGCTCTGCTCTGTCTAAAGCCATACTGTGGACAATGATGGGTTAGTCAACAACAGACCACATAGACAATGGTGGTCCCATAAAATTATTATATCTTAGTTTCACTGTACTTTCACTGTGTTTAGCTCTGTCTAGGTACACAAATACCTTACAATTGTGCTGACGTTGCCCATGGTGTTCAGGACAGTAACATGCTGTCTAAATTTGTAGCCTAGAAGCAACAGGCTACCCCATGCAGCCCGGGTGTGTAGCAGGCTATACCATCTAGGTTTGTGTAAGAACACTCTATGATGTTCACACAAAATAACCTACTGATGCATTTTTTGGAATGTATCTCTGTCACTAAGCAACACACCACTGTATTTATTCTATACCACTTTATGGCACTGCAAATCTCACACGCAGCATCAGAGTTCCTAAAGGCAGGGGAGACAGGTTGGGAAGTCAAGCTCCAGCATTTATTTCAAAGCCTTCCTGGAAGGGAGACATACACCTGTTACTCATATGCATTGCATTAGCCAAAATGAGTCTCATGCCCCTGTGTAACCCCTGAACGCAAGAAGGCAGGGGAAGTGGTAGGGATACTAATCAATCATTCAATTGGAGGTAGAAGTAAAGTAGGTATTGGGGAAATCTATAATTGCCTACCACAGCACTGCTTAAGATGAATACATGTCAGTAAATGTCTAATGTGAGAATTTCTCTAGCTGAAACAACTTCGAGAGGCAAATTTCTCCCGCCAAATTAAATTTCTTCCAGCTGAATGGAACTTCCTAAGGTGTCCATTAGGAAGTTCCCCTGCCTCCCTCGCCCTCCAGATTCATCTCTGGGCTCCCTCTTGTGGTCTAACTGCTCTTCAATATATGAGTCCTATTCAGACTATTTACCTTTACTTCTAATGGACAACTTTTTATGACACTGTTTATATTAATTGTTAATCAACTGTATGAATTAAAATTGTGGCAAAAAGTAGTACCTTTTCTTGCTAAGCCTCACCCTGACCAGCCCCAGATTTGCCACCAGCCAGGCCCATAGTGCTCAGTTTCATCATGAACCAGACATCAAAAATGCCTAAGTTCACTGCTGTGTATACAAATTCTGTCTACAGGCATGGAAATTTAATTAAACATTTTCAGTTGTGGACATGAAGGCATATTCCATAACTAAGCCTGGCTTATGCACAGGAACTCCAAGCACATTTTATCCTTATGGAAACAGAAAGCTTGGGGTTCTTGCTAAGTGTTGGTTAGTACTTGTATACAGAATGAATTGGGCAGGCCAAGAAATATTACTTCCCTTGCTACGCTGGGCCTGTCTTGCCTGTTATTGGACAAACACAGCTGGAAACCTGTGCAGAGCAGAAACTCAAGGAAAGGGTTCTGAAGTCAGATAGATGTAGGCTTAGTTCTAGAACCTTCAGGTGAGAAGTAATGGAACCACATAAAACTCTCCATCTCTAATGAATCTACTAAGGTTGGTAGGAGATCGGGATGACGTGATTCTTCTGGATAACCCAAATTCATATGCTTAAAACTTCTCAGTGGCAGTGATCACAATTGCTCAATGCTATTCACTGTCTTTGGAAACTCTAATTGCTAGAATTATAGCTTGTGATGTGCCGATGTCTATAATTTAGTGGTAGGGATAGGCTTTCATGGTTGAAAGGAACTATGCTATTAAGATTCCTGAAAGGGTGTTGTAACTTTTTGTCCCATTTGCTTCCCACATAAACTCAAGGAAGAAAAGTATTATCACTATTTCCTATTCTAGAAATGAGAAAACTGAGGCTTGACAAAGTTAAGTGACTTGGTTTAGGGGACAGTAGTGCCTTATTCACTGGGAATGAATGAATGATTATGCTTTCAACTAACACTACTGCAGAGAAAAATAATATCATCCACCCACTCTGCTTGAGTAAAGCCTGTTTTTATGTGACAGTTATATTGCTGGTTATATAAGATTTTATCAAAAATGCATAACAACGATCTCAAGTAGAGTATCTATAGTTACCATTGTTGTTCTATCTCCTGTGCTATTTTTTATATTTCCTGTGAATAAATGCTCTATCTTTTCAATCGTTCAGTAAAGCTCATTGTCAGGGACATAATTTCTCACAGCAGAAATGATGAAAGAGTGTATGCCTGAAATAACCTTCCTATAAACCTTAACAAATGGACTATGAGTTTTGCAGAAGAAATTTGTATTTTAAGAAAACTGGAGCCTGCGCTTGTTTCTGGGGATTGTGTGTCTCAGAGAACAGACATTAGTGTGTGTGAAATCATCGAGACACAGGGTTGACTCACCTCTCAGGGGTCATTTCTCTAGCATAATATGTCCAACTAGCCAATCAAACAATTAACCAAGCAACCAACAACAGCAAAAACAATGAAAAGGATAAACCAAGCTGTGAGCCAGAGGTGATGCACTCGTAATTCAATTCACAAAGGTAATAACAATTTGCATGTATTACATGTGCACGATGTTATTTTTGTTTTAATCTATTATGCTAAACTGACAGCACCATGTCAAAGATGTTAAAAAAGAAGAATGGTGAAAAATGGAAGCCTTGGCCTGCTGTTTGTGGGATAGTATCATTTCTCTCCCTACTATGACTTAGAAACTGTACCACTCTGGCAAATTCCCCAGGAAAGCAACAACAGGTGTGGAAGGGGCCCACAGAAGGGGAATGTAATACTCATCTACTTTATTCTGAATGTAGGGAAGGTTCTGGGATTCTCGCTTCATTTCTTCCTGTTTTTATTACTTACATTCCTCTCTTTCAAATTCAAGATTCTGTCATGAATTACAAACTCTGCTCATATTTGGAGAGGTTTAGGTTTATACCCAGTTGAAATCCAAAGTTTCAATTTCATCCAATACAATCTAAGCCTGGTGAATGCTGGTGTTGTCTGAAACATTCTGAACTTCTAAGCAGAAAAAAAAAAAACAGGCTTTTTCATTGTTCAAACACAGTATCTAGTTAGTACACGAGGCCACAGCTAACCTCTTGAAAGCATACACTTTGCTTCCGGCATGGTTTAAACTCAATACCCGTAAAGTCTTAGGGCTATGAGGGTTGAATAAATGCCAAGTGAATTAGAAAAGTACACAACCCAAAGGCCAATTGTGAAAAAATTGCATATTTATCAGCTCTCAAACTGAGGTGCTACTCATATACAGTTTGTAAATAAAATGGTGAGGACTTGTTTTGCTTCCTTAGCCCAGATGCACCTTGAAGACAAAAGGGATTAAGATGGAAGTAGAATGTAACAGAGAATTTCTCTGAAGACTATTGTTGGCCCTTGTGTCATTTTTTTTTTTCTCCCTCCAGCCCCCACATGGAAGAGAGTACAAGCTGCTTCTCTCAAGCTGAGAGGAGCTTGATTATATGACTTTTGTCCCTAGAAAGTGTGGAAAACATAAGAAAGGTTCTGGCAATTTTGCATTTTCCTAAAAAGGCCATAGTAATAGAATTTTCTTCCAGAACTTTACCAGCTGTCAGGTAGTAGAGAGTCTATTTCCTCCCCCACTGAGCCAGGGTGGATGTGATCACTCTGAACACGAGAGTCTGGAGGAACAATACTGCCTGACTTCCAAGGGTACCTCACCGCAATGACACGGCCGCCCCTGCCTGACTTCCAAGGGTACAACAGCACCATGACACAGCCGCCCCTGCCTGACTTCCAAAGGCACAACATCACCGTGACACGGCCTGCCCTCTCTGACTTCCAAGGGTACCCCACAATAATAACACGAACTCCCCTGTCTGACCTCCAATGATACCTCACCACCATGACACGGCCTCCCCTGTCTCACTTCCAAGGGTACAACACCACCATGACACGGCCTGCCCTCTCTGACTTCCAACGGTACCTCACAATAATAACATGAACTCCCTTGTCTGACCTCCAATGATACCTCACCACCATGACACAGCCTCCCCTGCCTGACTTCCAAGGGTACCTCACCATCATGACATGGCCTCCCCTGCCTGCCTTTCAAGGGTACATCACCAACATGACACGACCTCCCCTGTCTGACTTCAAGGGTACAACACCACCATGACACAGCCTCCCCTGCCTGACTTTCAAGGGTACCTCACCATCATGACATGGCCTCCCCTGCCTGACTTCCAAGGATACCTCAACACCATGACACAGCCTCCACTGTCTGACTTCCAAGGGTACAATCACCATCATGACACAGCCTCCCCTGCCTGACTTTCAAGGGTACCTCACCATCATGACGTGGCCTCCACTGCCTGACTTCCAAGGATACCTCAACATCATGCCACGGCCTCCACTGTCTGACTTCAAGGGTAAAATCACCATTGTGACACAGCCTCCCCTGCCTGACTTTCAAGGGTTCCTCAACACCATGACACGGCCTCCCCTGCCTGACCTCCAAGGGTACCTCACCACCATGACACGGCCTCCCCTTCCTGACTTCCAAGGGTACAATCACCACCATGACACAGCCTCCCCTATCTCTTTCTCTTGGGATTCTTGCTCTGAGGGATGCTAACTGCCTTGTTTTAAGGAAGTCTAACTTAGCCTCTGAGGATATAGGGAGAGGAGTAGAAACCCCCACCAAGAGCCTATATTATGCACCAACCTATGTGTGGACTCCTTTCAGGTGATCATAGCCCTTAGGCTTTGAGTTTTGCTGCTGAGTCCTTCAGACATCATGGAATAGTTGCTTTATGCCCTGACTCAGGGATTACCTGATTATCTCAGACTGCTATAACAAATTACCATGCACTGGTTGACTTAAACAACAGATTTTCCTATGGTCCTAGAGGCTGGAAGTCTAAATCAAAGTGCAAGTGTGGTCAGGGCCAATGAGGGCTCTTTTCTTGTTGTGTCCTCATGTGGCAAAGAGAGAAAGAGGAAGATCCCTGGTGTCTCCTCTTATGAGGACACTAACCCTGTCCAGCCAGAGTCCCACCTTCATGACCTCATCTAACCCCGATAACTCCCCAAACCCCATCTCCAAATGACATCACATTGGGATTTGAGATTTCAGCACATCAATTTGTGGAAAATGCAAACCTTCAGTTCACACCATACATGCATGCACATGTGTGCGCACACACAAGGACTCTTATCAAGAATGGCTTTCAGATAAATAGTATTTGATCAGAGGGCTAAAGGAAGTGAAATAGTGAGTCATGTGGTTTTCTTGGGGAAGAGCATTCTAAGGAGAGGGGGAACAAATTCAAAGGCCATTGAGCTGCAGTGTTGGTGCATTCAAGAGACAGTGTAGGGGCCAGTGTGACTGGGTGGAGTGGAGAGAGAGCAAGGAAGGGAAAAATAACAGATGATAAGATTACACAAGAAATTAGTAACTAGATCACTTTGGGCCTTATTTCTTAATCTGAATGAGGAAGTTTATAGGGGACTTTTTAGTAGAAGAGTGAGGTAGAATAAGTGATAATTTTTATACCATCTGATATGATTAGCAGCACAAATATTATGGTATTTTTGAAGCATTTTAAAATACAGAAATATAGGAGTTCCAAGTTAATCTACATGCTTATATACCCATAGTAAATATTCAGTGTTTTTGCTTATAAATAAAGTTAGGGCTGGCATTTAGTCATTCTTTTTAAACAAATCCATAAGTACGTTCCCTAAACAATCTCTCTTCATTATTGTGAGACTTCATTATTTAAATGCTATTTGTCAGAAGCTCAATACTTAGTTAAAATAAACGAATGGGTAACATTTTAATCAATACTAACATTATAAATGGATTTGCATGTAAAGAAATGAAATATTTAATTTCATAATGTATTGCCTACAGAAAAATATTATGAGAACTTGTTCACCTTGACCATGTTTTGGAATGAAACTGTGCCCTTCAGCTTTCTGTTTACTTTCAGTATTCACAGCACAGTGTTGGC
Source organism: Loris lydekkerianus (assembly GCA_963574355.1). Taxonomy (NCBI): domain Eukaryota; kingdom Metazoa; phylum Chordata; class Mammalia; order Primates; family Lorisidae; genus Loris; species Loris lydekkerianus. The sequence goes on from CAUYPK010001042.1 coordinate 30,007, forward strand.
CTTGAAATACCCGTTTCTTGACATGTTTTGTAGGGAGGCAGTTGAAGAGGCAGACTAAAGACTTAAAACTGTGATCAGACAGAATTCTCCCATCTGAGCCCGGGAGTCAGGTGAGGAACTATGAACAAGCAACTATTCTTCAGACAACACCAGCTTCAAAGGAATTATGAAAACCTTTACCACCACTCTCTCCTTTCTGTCCACATTCCACACACATCCCTGTGGACACAATTTTTCCCTGTCATACAAACCAAGGAGAATGTGAAGAAACTATGATTCAACTGTGTTGAAAAATAAAAAAAAGTAGTTTCTTACAGTCTCCTTTATTCTATAGTAAGAAATAAAAGATGTATCAATGAGCACATTTTATTGTTTCATTTTCTTACCACATTCCATCACTTTAAAACAAGTTTCAACAACATCTGACACCTTAGCTTTTAAAAATTTTAATACAGATTAGATGGTATGATTCTAAGAAAAGGATTACAAGATTCGGAATCACTCCTTCATTAAAACAGCACTGACCAGGTTAACCAATTATAGCTGAGCAATTGTACATTATCCAGATATCTACTTCAAAGAGCCAATTATTTTTGTGAAGAGATTTGACAGCGGGGTTTTGATTATGTGACTAAATAGGCTAATTCCAAATAACAGCATCTCGGCCTCCCTCCTAAGATGGTATTTCCTCTCATGTCCCTGACAACAACAGTTTCTAACATTGATTCTAAAGACTGAAATGTTCTTCACTGCCCTGTGGAGAAATGGGTTAAGTATATACATTTTTTGTTAAAATAGTAAATATAGTCAATTTAAGGAATTGTCCTTAAAAACATTCTTTATTTCCTATATTTTTTGTTTTAAAATGTTTTTCTTTTTTCTCTTAGGAAATGGTTAGTAAAAAAATTTTTTTTCCTGGAAATTTCTTTCAGTTGACTTTGCCAAGATTCTTGACATTGCCAATATTATCAGAGCCTGGAACCTCCTCCGTGAGGTGTCATGTGGGCTTCCATTTTTATTTCCAGTCCCCTTTGCTCTACTTCCCAGCCCACTGTGTTTCAAGTCTGCAGCCTTCAGAGATACACACAGGTGACAGTCTCACCTCTCACCACCCTAGATTTCTCCTTGAAGATGGTACTTCTCTTGGCAAAACATTACCTTTTCTTCCCCTGTGTTATCCTCCCTTCTGGGGGTTTAGACATTTCTACCCATAGAATTCAGGAGAGGCCAAATGACTTACTTGCTTAGAGGGAATTTAGGTGGCAGTGCATTTGTCCTTCAGAGCTATTTCTTGCTTCATCATCTCTTTCCCTCTTAGGAAAGTTGAATTTGTCATTTTATCTCTCTCCTGTTTAAGAAGTCTTTGCTAGAGACAGTGTGGCAAATACATTGTTCTGTTTTCTTCTAGGAATTTTAATTTGTGTATATTTGGATGTATGATGCATCTCAAATTTTGAAGTTTAATTTCACTTTGTTATTGTTTATTATAGTGGTGAAGTCACGTGCATTTTGAAGCAATGGTTTTAATTTAATGGCTATATAAATTAATAATACACATCTCACTTGAATCCTGTTGATGGGAGTTTAGAAGGGAACAAGAATGTTAGAAGTTGTGTTGATGTAAATATATTGTTGAATTAAGTATGAGAGGATAGTGTGATGAAATAGTTTGGGAAAAAGAATCGTTCATGGGAGCTAGGTGTTGAGCTATAAAAATTCAATCCCATAATACCTCTACTAGGCATATACCCAGAAGACCAAAAATCTCACCATAAAAAAGATATTTGTACCAGAATGTTTATTGCAGCCCTATTCATAATTGCTAAGTCATGGAAAAAGCCCAAGTGCCCACCAATCCACGAATGGATTAATAAATTGTGGTCTATGTACACCGTGGAATATTATGCAGCCTTAATGCAATGTTTCTTATCAGGCTGTGGGGGCGCCGGCTATTCCTCTGGTCCCGAGGCTCAGTCTCATTGGAGAAGAGGTGGCTGCAGCCACAGAGCCGATACTGTTAAAGTCAAATACAAAAGTTAACTGCACAAGTGCTAAGTTTACAACAGTGGAATTTAGTCTCATCAAATACTTCAACCACTTGAAGGAGCTGGTGTCTTCGCATTCATACCAGAGCCCGGGCTGATGGCTGATCACCAGCCTCATGCAGGTCAGGAATATTTCCCAGCAGCGCTCTGACCTGCGGGGCCCCAGAACCCTGTCCCGTGGCAGCCAGGAGATTTCAGGAAGCCGTCTGCAACCCTCTAGCTGAGGCCATGGCCCAGCATCTGGAGTGCTCTTAAGAAATGCCAGCATGGGCAGCACCTGTGGTTCAGTGAGTAGGGCTCCAGCCCCATATACCAAGAGTGGTGGTTTCAAACCCGGCCCCAGCCAAACTGTAACAACAACAACAAAAACATAGCCTGTTGTGGCAGGTGCCTGTAGTCCCATCTATTTGGGAAGCTGAGGCAAGAGAATCACCTAAGCCCAACAGCTAGAGGTTGCTGTGAGCTATAATGCCACAGCACTCTACCAAGAGCAGCAGAGTGACCCTCTGTTTCTATAAGAAAGGAAGAAATGCCAGCATGTGTGAGAGGCAGACGCCACAGTGGCCTGGCCCAGCCTCAGATGCAGAGAGGGCGTCCTTCAAGGCCAGAAGACCAAGGCAGAACCAGGCCCACGCCCACCACAAATCCAGAGCTCAGAGACAAAGCTCTCCTACCCTCTGGGACTGCGGGGGGAGAGGATCTCTGCCCAGCCCACAGGAGGCAGAGCTTGGGCCTGGTCAGGGTCTGAAGGGACCACGTACTGTCACTGTGAGGAGTGTGGAGTTTGCTGCCAGAGAACTCGGGTTCCAACCCAGCTCATTCACAGGTCTGCTGAGAGATCCTGGACAAGTCTTCTAACCACTCTAAGCCTTAGTTTTCTCATCTGTACGATGGACCTATACATGGAGCCTGCCTTAGTGGCCAGGAGACTCCTTAAAGTGCCTAAACCAGCACCTGGCACCTCACAGGTGCAGCAGAACGAAGTCATCCTCGCCATCCTCATTATGACCATGGAGCAGGGGTCTGGGCCACAGTGATAGTCTGAAGGTCCTGTCTTGGAACCTGAGCCCCCACTGACTCTGTGGATGGGAGGGAGTTAGGAGAGAGGTCTGAGAGTCAGAAGGGTGGGTGGGACAGGCAGAGTTGCCAGAGGACTGGAGAGTGCTGGTGGGGGCCAGATAGGGCCAGTCATCTCTCCTCCAGGTGAAGCAAGGAGGAGACCAGATGGAGGGACCCAGTGATCAGAAGCCACAGCTCCAGCCCCTGAGGCAGCAATGTAACAGACCTGATCACGGTAACTGGGTGTTCCTGTTCACCAGATGCCAGAAGGAAGGAGAAAAGACCAACCACACGTGGCAGGAAGCCACCAGGACAAGCACCAGGACTGGTCCAGCCTGCAGGACTCAGACAGGGCTCCCGGGCACCCACAGGGACGGGAGAAGCAGGAACAGAGCCGCTGGGGCAGGTGTTTCTCAGCCAGGAGACAGGGACAGCCAGTGACCAGGAAAGGACGCTCAGCCTCCCCAGTCTGCAGGAAGATGCGCTCAAGACCCCGGGAGACATGGTGGACCCCCTGCCTAAGAACGAGGGAGACGTCCAGCAGCACCCAGGGCTGGGCATGGAGGGTGAGTGGGATCCAGAGGGACAAGTGAGAGGAGCGTCCCAGGAGCCGCCACTGGGAAACATGTCTTGTTTTCTTGTCAGGTTGACACCTGCAGGTCTGCTCTGAGCCCTGCACGAGGCGTGCACAGCAAGATCTCAGAGCAGCACCGACAACAGGACAGACTGGAAATGAACGCACGGCCAATGACCGAATGCAAAACGAAACCGTGGAAGATTCACGTGACTCGCCCCACGCCAGCGAAAGTGAACAACGGCCGCACGCCGGTGTGGATGGAGCTGAGGGACAGCTGAGTGAAACTGAGATCTCAGAGCTTGACACACTGCAGCCGCTTCCCCAGAGCAGAGCCAATGCCACACACTCCTCTGTGCAGACACACGCCGGAAAGTGCGAGCAGGAGAGTGACACACTCAAGGTCCAGACAGCTGGACCTCGGGGAGGACAAGTGCATCGGGGAGGACACAGATGCCAGTGCCTGGGGGTGTTCTGGTTCTGGAGCTAGGGTTATGGTTAGGGTCAGGGCACAGTGCAGGTCTGGACAGAGGTGGCATATGGGTCCCTATCACAGGTGGCACTGCTTTTGCTACAGGTCACAAGAACCCAGGTCACAAGAACCCAGGTCGCAAGAACCCAGAGGGCTGTGGGGTGGCCAGACAAAAGGCAGAGACTTAGAACTGGGGCGGGATATTTCCCCCTCCTAGCCTCAGTTTCTCCATTCGCCGTATGACGGGGAGAACCGTACTGGGGTGGCAGTTGCTGGCACAGATCTGCAGGTCACCACTGCAGACCTGGTGAATGCGCACCGCCCCTCCCTTGCAGAGCACCCAGATAGCCTCGACTCCCGCTCACCCTCCACTGCAGGCCACGGGGGCTGTTAGATCAGACGTGGGACACCAAATGACACCTATCACTGGCCCAGAGTGTCTATACCCAGTCTCAGCCTGGCCCCTGGGCGGGAAGGCTCCCAGCAGCCCATGCTGCTGAGCTTCCCTGCACCTAAAAACAGTTCAACCAGCACAGAGGCCAGGCAGGCGCCCATCATCCCCCTCTAGTCTGGGGTACCACGGAGTACAGCCCATTGTGCCAGTGTGACCTTATGAGCCTGCTGCCCCCAGGAAGGCCCCCTTGTGCTGGGCAGGCCTCCTGCCTGTGCCGCTGTGACCGGCCAGCTGGGCCCCCTCCTCCCCTCATGGCCCAACTGAGAAGAATCCTCCCTGCACCTGCCCAGCGAACGGCCCCTCCTCTAGACATCCACGACATAGAGTGCTGGTTCTCACAGGCTGTGCAAACACCACCCACCTCTTTCGTATACAAAGTCACTGAAACAAGAATACTCAGATTCTCAGAAATAAAGATGGAGATGTGCTTTGGGGTCTGCTCCGCTCTGTGCTCAGGCTGACCGAGCCGGCTATGTCTGGAACATTCCCTGCACCGTGGGAGCAAGAACAGAACAGTGGTTCTCAGTGCTGGTGCCACAGTGTAAGCCTTTGTCCCTCTCACTTGTCATCCACCTCTCTCACTTGTCACACCAAGACAACTGAGACAAATGTTAAGCCAGGGAACATGTTCACATCATCAAACACTTTCTGAAAGTAGGTGTGTAGAGCAAAGTAGTTTGAGAGAGAGACAAACCACGTTCACCTTTTATAACCCTGGATCCTTATAGTGAGTTTCTTTTATTATTGCTAGTCCCCCACTGACCTTAATTGATGAAGTAGCCTCTATTACGGGTTGTTTGGACAAAATATAGTATATACTGTATAGGGTTTGGTACTAACTGTGGTTTTAGGCATCTACTAAAGGTCTTGGAACTTGACCCCCAAGTGTAAGGGCAACTAAACCATGTCAGGCTGAGCAGGGTGCAGGAGCTCATTTACTGTGCAGGCCCCATTTTGCTGATGGTCAAGCAGACCCCAGAGAAGGGAAGCATTTCCCTGTAGGCTGCACAGCAGAGGTAGGATGGGACAAAAGCAGCCTGCAGACGACACAGCTCATTTACTATGGAGGCTCCCTGGGTGACTCCCAGTACCCAGAGTAATGCCAGTTCTGACACTGCAGAAGGAATGTCCCTGAGGATGTGGGACACTCAGCTGCAGGGTGGCCTCTCAGGCCATGGTGGGCAGGCCCCATGGATCCCGCTGGCCCTCCCTTGCTGCTGTCCTCCCCATGTCCTGCTCCCTCACCAGCCTCCTGTCCTATCCTCTACGCATAAGGAGCTGAAGACTACAGTCTATAGGGCAAGTTGTGTCTGTTGCTTGTTTTTCAGGACCCTAAGAGAGTTTTTACACTTTTAAATGTCTGGGAAAAAATCAATAGAAAAATACTATTTGGGGCCAGGCACTGTAGCTCATGCCTGTAATACTAGCACTTTAGGAGGCCAAAGTGGGAGGTTTGCTCGGGTCCACGAGTTGGAGATCAGCTTGGACAACATAGCAAGACAGCATCTCAAAAAAAAAATTTTTTTATTTTTAATTTCAGCTTGCTTGTTCATTCTTCTTCATTTGAAGTACTTTTTTTTGTTTGTTTATTTTATTTTTTTTTACTATTCTTCCTCTGGCGGTGCTCTTTCCCATTGCCTCCCCAGAAGCTGGGATTACAGACGCCCACCACAACGTCCAGCTGTTTCTGATGTTAGTAGAGACGGGGTCTTACTCTGGCTCACTGCTGCTCATACTGGTCTCGAACCTCTGAGCTCAGGCAATCCACCCGCCTCGGCCTCCCACAGCGCTGGGACTACATGCCTGAGCCACCATGCCCGGCCTCAAAAAAAAAATTTTTTTAAGTAAAAAAGAAAAAATTAGCCAAGCACAATGATGCATATCTATAGTCCAAGCTACTCAAGGGGGTGAGGTGGGAGGCTAGCTTGAGCACAGAGTTTGAGAATGCAATGAGCTATCATGCCACTGCACTCCTAGGCAATGTAACAAGACCTTGTCTCTTAAGAAAAAAAAAAAAAAAAAAGACAAGAAACATAAATAAAAATTATACATAATCCAGTCCCCATAAAGTGTTACTGGAGCACATCCAGGCCCAGTCATTACTGTGTGCTCAGTGGCCCTTTCTGAACAATGACAGAGCTGAGTCGTTGTGACAAAGACCATATGACCCATAAGGCCCCAAATATTTACTCTCTGGCTATTTCAAATAAATAGTTTCCCAACCCTCCTCTGGGAACCCCAAGGTGGCTCCTACCTCAGGGGCCTGGGACCTGCCCCCCTGGCGGCCACATGGCCTTTCCCTCACACCCTCCTGGCCTCTGTGCAAATGTCAGCTCTTCGCAGGGCACTTCTCTGCCCACCTCCCACACACCTCAAAGCACACCCTCCATCCCATCACCCGTTAGGGGATATTTGTTTGAGACAGAGTCTCAAAAAGGCTAGAGGCTAGAGTGCCCTGCCGTCATTAAGCTCACAGCAATGCTCACAGGGATAGAGCGATCTTCCTGCATTAGCCTCCTGAGTAGCTGGGGCTATCAGTGCCCCCCACAACCAGCTAATTTTTCTATCTTTAGTAGAAGTGGGGGTGGTCTTGCTGTTGCTCAAGCTGGTCTTAAACTCCTGAGCTCAAGGGATCCTCCTACCTCGGACTCCCAGAATGCCAGGTGAGCTATCATACCTTGCCAATCCAAGGCATATTTTTATTTTTATTTATTTATTTTTGAGACAGTCTCACTTTGTCACCTTCAGTAGAGTGCCATGGCATCACAGCTCACAGCAACCTCAAACTCTTGGGCTCAAGCAATCCTCTTGCCTCAGCCTCCTGAGTAGCTGGGACTACAGGTGCCCACCACAGTGCCTAGTTATTTTTTGAGATGGGTTTCACTCTTGCTCAGGCTGGTCTTGAACTCCTGAGCTCAAGCAAACCGTCCGCCTCAGCCTCCCAGAGTGCTAGGATTACAGGTGTGAGCCACTGCATCCGGCCTTCCAAGGGATATTTTTAGAGGAAAAGAGCTACCCACGGGCTGAGCTGTAGAAAACTCCATCTCCAACTGAGTGAGTTCGGTACATTGGCCAATGGTTAGCAGCTGAAAACCCCAGAAGGATCCTGCAATGGACACAGAGGAGGACCAGCCAGTGACATATGTAGAAAGTAAGAGAGTGTGAGAACTGCACTTTAGGATCCAGGGAAGAAACTGTGTCAGATGCCCCTGACGGATCCAGTAGGATGAGGACTGAGAACAGATCCTAGATGTGACAGCACAGAGGTCCCTGCTCACTCTAGTGACTGGTCAGGAACAAAAGCCTGAATGGCAGAAAGGAGACAACACTTGATGCAGAGGAGAAAGGAGAAAATCACCCTGAGTGGGTGACAAGGCCCAGGGTCTAAGCAGGTGGTTGGATTTGCCAAGAGCAGACAGTACATCCCCAGTAGCAGGATGCAGATAAAGTGGGCACAGTGAGAGGAAGGCGTGACTATGGTGGCAGAAGGTCTCCTCTGCTGGATTTTCTCAGTGACATGGGAAGCCAAGCCAACAGCTAAGAGTGAGGGTGGGGGAGGTGGTGCCACAGGGACAAACACAGAAACAGACACGAAAGACCCCTGTGCTTTTTTTTCTGTAGAGACAGAGTTTCACTTTATCGCCCTCAATAGAGTGCTGTGGCATCACAGCTCACAGCAACCTACAACTCCTGGGCTCAGGCCATTCTCTTGCCTCAGCCTCGTGAGTAGCTGGGACTACAGGTGCCTGCCACAACACCTGGCTATTTTTTGCTGCAGTTTGGCTGGGGCCGGGTTTGAACCCACCACCCTCGGTATATGGGGCTGGCGTCCTACCCACTGAGCCACAGGTGCTGCCCAAAAGACCCCTGTTCTTTCTTCACCACGCCTGGGAGGCAGGAGGTCCCAGGCCACAGCACCACCCAGTCATCCTTTAAAACCCAACTCTGCACTTCCCAGCAGGGCAAACAGTTCTTAGTCTGGATCTCACCTTGTACACCTGGAGCAGTGCTATAGAGGGATCAGCCTGACAACCTTAGAGGAATTAAAACACACTACCAGAGAAAGTCATTCAACAAAATAAGACAGGAAGGGAGGGCAGGAGGAAACCATAGAACAACCAGAAATCTAATATCAACCTTACCTGTCAGTAACAACTTTGAATGTGAATGGACTAAACGGTCTAATTGAAAGATATAAAGAGGGGTGGTCTCCACGGGTTAGTGGGTAGGGCGCTGTATACTAATAAGAACGCGCATGCAGAAGCTGTGCAGGCATCATCCGCAGTTCAGTTCCTGCTGAGAGGGAAGAAACAGGGTCATTACAGACATAATAGGTTAAGATGAGGTCTTTCGGGAGCAGGGTGTACCCCCAACCCATTATGAGGGGTTAAGATGAGGTCATTTGGGAGTAGGGTGTACCCCCAACCCATTATGAGAGGTTAAGAATGAGGTCATTCACTGGGGCAGCGCCTGTGGCTCAATGGAGTAGGGCACCAACCCCATATGCCTGGAGGTGGCGGGTTCAAACCCAGCCCTGCCCAAAAACTGCAAAAAAAAAAAAAAAAAAGATGAGGGCTCGGCGCCTGTGGCTCAAGCGGCTAAGGCACCAGCCACATACACTTGAGCTGGCGGGTTCGAATCCAGCCGGGCCTGCCAAACAACAATGATGGCTACAACCAAGAAATAGCCGGGCATTGTGGCAGACGCCTGTAGTCCCAGCTACTTGGGAGGTGGAAGCAGGAGACTTGCTTGAGCCCAGGAGTTGGAGGTTGCTGTGAGCTGTGATGCCATAGCACTCTACCAGGGCGACAGCTTGAGGCTCTGTCTCTAAATAAATAAATAAATAAATAAATAAATAAAAGATGAGGTCATTCGGGAGTAGGGTGTGCCCCCAACACATTATGAGAGGTTAAGATGAGGTCATTCAGGAGTAGGGTGTACCCCAAACCCATTATGACAAGATGAGGTGGGTGTGCCCCCAACCCAATGTGATTGCTGTCCTTATAGGAAGAGCAAATTTGGACACAACCGTGCACACAGGAAGAATGTCACGTGAGGATGAAGGTAGGAATTGGAGTGATGCATCTGTGAGCCAAGGACCACCCACACTCAGCAGCAAACCACCAGAAGGTAGGAGAGAGGCCTGGCCACACCCCCAGAGGGGCCCTGTCCTGCTGACATCCTGAACCCAGACCTCATGCCTCCAGACCACACTTTGTTATGGCAGCCCTAGCAAACTAACCCGGCATGTTGTGGTTCTCAGCAGGTAGTATCGTCAGAGATAAATAGGGCCTGGTGGGACCCCAGGATTGGGGCTGTGTCTTACAGCCCACACACCCAGTGCTCCTGCTATGGTTTGGAATCCGCAGTCTCCTGATGAGGTGTCCCCACAGTTAGACATGGTGGGAGAGCCCCTTAAGTGTGATACCCCAGCCTGTGGCCTCAGTAGAGGAAAGAATGGGATGGAGGAACAAGGCCAAGGCTATGAGTCATGAAAACATGGTCCTAATTCTGCCACCTGTGAGCTGAGTAACTCTAGGCCAGCGCCCTCACTTCTAAGCCACTACTGCACCGTCTATGACTTGAGTTGAGGCCCCAGACAAGTCCTTCTCTGTCCAGCTGGTTCCCTGGGGGCAGGCGGGCCAGGGTCAGAGCCGTGGCAATAGGAGGGGACCCGAGTCAGGGATCCAGGGCTGCCCCTCCTCCTCATACTCTCCCTACGATCCAGGCACACTGAACATCCCCCAGCCATGTGGCCATCCCAAGACAGTATTTATTTTTGTTTCAAGGCGACTGCCTGGTCCAGGTGGAAACACAAGATGAATCCTAACGTCCTTGGAGGTTTCCCTAATTTTATCAACATCAGATAATTCTTTCCAGGCTTCTCCCAGGGGAGGAAAACTGAAAACTCAAAACACCAGACAGTTTGGTTGAAACTGGCCTTTCAAGGAAATCTTTTAAGGTTTTTATCTTCCTCCTAAAGTAATGAGGTGTCTGAGTTGTTTCTTGCAGGGAGGTGTCTGCCTTCAGTGCAGGAGAAGGAATAGTCTCTGGGGGGAGAGAATCTCCCTGAGAGGTGGGGACTCACCACTCAGTGCACAGAGGGGGAAACTGAGGCCTGGGATATGGAGGATTCCCCTGAGGCACATGGCTGGGAGGCAGCAGAGCACATGTCCGGGGTGTGGAGTTCCAGGGCCATCCCTCACCAGCAGTGTGACCACGGGCAGGTCATCATCTGTACCCAGAGCAAAGCCAGAAAAGTGGCCTGTAAGACGGAGTCTGAGAAGCTGAGCTGCAGCAGTACAATGAACCTAGTCGTCCAGCTCATGTTCTTCCCCACATCCTTCCCTGTGGACCCTAACCTAGTTAAGGTTTCATTCCCATTGTGAGGATGTTTATCTCAGAAGACTCTGAGGAGGTCATCACACACAGACAATAGGATTGTGATATCAGTAAAGGTTACTTTGATGATATGATGTTTTCTTTGACCATTTTCTTAGATATTCTGTTAAAAAGTGAAAATTGCCTTTCTGTTGTTGAAACATTTTGCATTGTTAGAATGGAGACTATTTTGGCTCAGTGCCCGTAGCTCAGTGGGTAGGGCACCAGCCACATACACTGGTTTGAACCCAGCCAGGCAGGCCGAACACAATGACAACTACAGCCAAAAAATAGCCGGATGTTGTGGTGGGCACCTGTAGTCCCAGCTACTCGGGAGGCTGAGGCAAGAGAATCACTTAAGCCCAAGAGTTTGAGGCTGCTGTGAGCTGTGAAGCCACTGCACTCTACCAAAGGTGACAAAGTGAGACTGCCTCAAAAAAAAAAAAATAGAGACTATTTTGATGTTACTTCCTATCTGATACAGTTAAAATTTTCTAGGTTTGTTTCTTGTGTCTCATTATAAACATTAGAATTATAACTGAGGCAGAATAGTTGGTGACTACTCTCGCTGTTCTCCAGAATCACTGGCCTCCTGATAATAAAGCTCATTAGACCGAATCCCCGTGTCTATATGTGGCTGACAGTGACAGGAGGCTGGATCCTCTTCATCTGAAAATATGGGGGAAATCCCAGTTGAAGAGTTATCCTGTGAGGAAAGAAGAGAGGAATTGATATAAAGAATCTATCTGCTCTCTGTAAGCACCAGTCAGTAGGATATTTGCTGTTCTCATTCCAAAAAGATTGTTTTGGAAAAACTCCAGGCGTGCCCTTCCCATGCTTTCACGCCACATCAGCCATCAACACAGGCTTCTCGGACCAACGGTGGGGAGGTTTCCCCACACACTGAGCAGTAAACCACAAGCCGGGATCCTCTAATTCAGTTCTGACATGATCCAATCAATGACAGTGTCAGAGCCCCCAGGGTCATTACTGAAAGTTCAGCACTTGTCTTTGTGTGTTCTCTCAGGAAAACACAAGAGTGAGTGGTTTTTGAGAAGAAGGAAATGCAAATTTATTACTTTGCCAGCAAAAGAGGAAAAATGACAGACTACTCATCTCAAAATACTGATTTCTCCTGGGCATAAGCCAAAACACAGAGCTTTTAAAATGGCCTCAGCTTCCCCACTTGTCATCAACTACAATTAATGTCCCCTCTCTGCCCACCTGGGAGGCCTGCCCTGAAGCCTGGACCTCTGTGCCTGTGCCAGTCAACCGGGCACTGGCCTCCAGGCTCGTCCTCTGTAGGCGTCAAAGAAGAAAAGACATTTCCCCACCCCTCTGACCACCACCAGAGACAGGGTACAGGTCTCAGTTTCCAGAAGAAGTTTTTAAAGGGACAGAAAACATGTCTTTTTTTTTTTGAGACAGAGTCTCACTCTGTCACCCTGGTGTTGAGTGCTGTGGCGTCATCATAGCTCACAGCAACCTCAAACTCCTAGGCTTGGGCAATCCTCTTGCCTCATCCTCCCAAGTAGCTGGAACTACAGGCACTCACCACGATGCCCAGCTAGTTCTTGTATTTTAGTAGAGATGAGGTCTCCCTCTTGCTCTGGCTGGTCTTAAACTCCTGAGCTCACGGGATCCACCCGCCTTGGCCTCCTAGAGTGCTAGGATTACAGGCATGAGCCACTGCACCCAGCCAGACAGAAAACATTTTTATCATTTTTTTCAGACCATTTCCTGTTACAGGGTAAGGGCTCAGTCCCCAACACTGGCCCCCATTTCAGACACCTCACTTATGTCTGGGCCTCCTAAACTTCTGACCGACTGGCTCCAAGCTGGGGTTCTCATGACCCTTTCTATGGGTTTACCATATATACTCGAGTATAAGCCGACCCGAGTATAAGCCGACCCCCTTAATTTTACCCTAAAAACTGGGAAAACTTAGTGACTCGAGTATAAGCCGAGGTGGAAAATGCAGCAGCCACTGGTAAATTTCAAAAATAAAA
>CAUYPK010001044.1:0-44147 GCA_963574355.1 Loris lydekkerianus
CATATACCACAATTTATTAATCCATTCGTGGATTGATGGGCACTTGGGCTTTTTCCATGACTTAGCAATTATGAATAGGGCTGCGATAAACATTCTGGTACAAATATCTTTGTTAAGGTGTGATTTTTGGTCTTCTGGGTATATGCCCAGTGGACGAATTACAGGATTGACTGGCAGATCTATTTTGAGATCTCTAAGTGTTATCCATATATCTTTCCAAAAGGAATGTATTAATTTGCATTCCCACCAGCAGTGTAGAAGTTTTTTTTCATTTACATAATTTTGTTAATGAGTTTTATAAAGAACAACTTCTATTTCTCTAGAGCAAGTTTGAGTCGAAATATATTTCTTAGGGATATGATCCCATCAAAATGAGACAAAATTACAAATAGATTTAAAGTAATAATACTTTTTAAAGCCAATTATAAAAAATTTTGACTAGATATAAAATTAAACATCACTAGGAATTTAACTACATGTTATATGTAATTGTCGTGCTATGATATTTAGAGTATCTCCTTAGTATCTATGATGATAGCTCAAGTGAAAACAATTTATTCATTCAACAAGGATTAATTGAATGTGTATTATGTGATTATGTGCTAGGTACTTTTCTAGCCACAAGGGTTATAATGGAAACCCAGACAAAGTCCCTGTTCTCAAAGAATTTATATTTGAAGCAAAAAGATAAATAGATGGATATAGTACATAATATAATGTCAGATGATGATAAGTACTATGGAGAAAAATAAAACCTGTTAAGGAGGTAGAGAATAACAGGAGAGTAGTGCAGGCATTATGTGCATGAGATGGACAGGAAATCACTTTATGCCCTAAATAAGTCAAAACATCCACAATTCCAAGTGATGAGTCAAACAAGGAAAGTATATTTAGAGGAAAGCAGAAATTACTATTTTGATAGGATTTCGTGATTGGTAGCATTTTTTAGATTTAGTGGCTTTAAAAAAGTTTCCTTTAAAAAAAAAAAAGAAAACTAGTTGAGACTGGATCACAAACATTGGAGAAAATGTGTAATAGCATTAAAGTTGAGAATGAATGAGGGGAAAGATCAACTGTTCTTATATTTCCAGTACATAAATAGAATCTGTTTGAATACCATCATTAGCTAAATGTTAAATATGAAATGGTTTAGAATAGTGACTAAAAGCATAGATTCTGCAAAAAAATGTTTGGGCTTACTTTCTAGATCTACAACCTTATATCAGAGGGAATTTCTTCACTTGGCCATGTTTCCATTTTATTATATGTAAAAATAATAGTGTTTATGTTATAGGCCTGTTTTTAGGATTATATAAACAAATATATATAGCATGAGTAAGAGCCTAACATTATTTTGTCATTTTCGGATTTGGAATTGATAATGATGTTTTTTTCACTTTGGTTGTCCTTTCATTTTTTGCATTACCTAACTAGTCATGGAAATAGATTCTTTCCATATTATTTATTTATTTATTTTGAGAGAGAGTCTCATTGTGTTGCTCTGGGTAGAGTGCTGTGGCATCACAGCTCACAGCAACCTCAAACTCCTGGGGTTAAGTGATTCTCTTGCCTCAGCCTCCCGAATAGCTGGGACTACAGGCGCCCGCCACAATGCCCAGCTATTTTTTGGTTGAAGTTGTCATTGTTGTTTGGCAGGCCCGGGTTGGATTCAAACCTGCCAGCTCTGGTGCATGTGGCTGGCGCTCTAGCCGCTTGAGCTACAGGAGCCCAGCCAGATTCTTTCGATATTATTACACAAATGAATTTTAGGTCAATCTTTTTATTTTCTTAGCATAATTCTTAGTTTACAATCACTCCCTAAATAAAATATAAAGCTAATTCCCTTTCTTGTTCCCTAGTTAGGAGAATGGTGACATGAGTAAGAGAAATTTTTCTTATCATAGATTTTAAGAGGCATTATATAAAGTGAAGGAGGGAAGTCACGTTGTTGATATGCTGTAATGTTGGCATGTTGAAGCAACAGAACTTGATTAAGAGTTATAAAGTATAATTTAAATTGTCCTGGGAAAATGTCATTATTAGAAACTGTTCATCAAAGCCTTGACAAAGAAAGTCAGTTTTAGAAAATAAGATTTACAATTTTCATCTATTATATAGCAGGGAGTTTCTATTATTTCAAACTTCTAATATGTTTCATTAGGGGTAATACCAATTTTCAAGAGAAATTTCAAGCTAAACATGGTACAAGGATTAATCAGTATGTTAGAAATTGTAGAAATTCTCAAAGATGTATCTAGGTTATTCATATTTTAGTACATAAAATAAAAATCATTACCTTTAAGGGTAACCTTTGATTTAATCATGTTCTGTGAAATAATGAGAATAGCAACCATTTCCCTTTGCCAGTAAACATATTAAAAAATAATCATAAAAAGAAAGATAAGAATAAGGTAGTAAGTTATCACACCTCAGACATGACCTGAACACACTCCTTATATTATTTAACTTTAAATATTGGAATTTATCTTTGTGTTTAAATTTCATTAAATAATTTTCATGCCAGTCTCTGAGTTTAATGTTTCTGGCTTCTGTTTCTTCTTTTATTTTAGTTTATACCCTCCATGATGGCATGGCACATACCATAATGTAGCTGAATGAGAAAGAGGTGCTGAGAAAAAAGTTTTGAGTTCTTGCATATCTGAAAAAGTCTATTTAGCTGATAGTTGGGTGGAGTATAGAATTATAGGTTGGCTATCATGTTCCTTCAAAAGTTTGATGGTAGTGCTTCATTGCCTCGTAGCTTCTTATATTACTGTTAATAAGTCAGAAATAGTCTCATCTCTGATTCTTCGTATATGACTTGGTTTTCTCCCTTCACTAGAAGCTCATAGTATCTTCACTTTGTCCCAGTGTTCTTAAATTCCATGATAATATTCTGGTCATGAAGGCTTGATTTCATCTATTGTACTGCATAGTTTGTGAATTCTTTCAATCTAGTAATCCATCTGAAAAGTTTTGTTGAATTTTATGTTTTCATGATTTCTTCTCTGTTTTCTCTCTTCACTTTCTGGTGCTCTATTATAGTTATTCATGTTGAATGATGGTGCTCTTAGCATAATCCTCTACTTCTCATTTTTCATTTTGTCTTTTTGCTTTACATTTAAGGATTTTTTTCTAAATGTTATCTTGCGAAATTTAATTTAGTTTTTGTTTCTTTCACCCCCCAGGTAAACCATCCAATCTCTTGCCTGGAGTGTCAAAGCCTGGACTATATTCTGGAGCTAACTGTGGGGAGAAGATCAGTGATGCCAGTATTCAGTAAGTAAATGTTCCCTTGATTTTCCTATTTCCTATGTGCTGCCTACACATGCTACCATTCCTGGTGCTATTTTTTTTTTTTTTGGCTGGGGTCAGGTTTGAACCCACCACCTCCGGTATATGGGGCCAGCAGCCTACTGCTTTGAGCCACAGGCACCGCCCCCCTGGTGCTCTTTTTAGGCCCTACAAGTTCCATCTCCATGATTCTCTACCCTGCTGTGTGCTGTAGGAGTCTGATTCTATGGACATTATCAATTAAGATTGGTTTTGGCCAGTGGGAGGGAAGTGGCTGTATTCCTGTATTAAAAAGGCACAGTGTGTCCTCCTCAGAACTGCAAGTTTTCCTGGGTTCTAGGTAATGAACTCTCCCTTTGCACTTTTAATCCTGCTACTGGTAGCCACCTCCTGCTCTCGCAAGTCCCAGGTACTTCTCCATCCCATTGATACCAGTTTCACTTTGTTGAATTAAACAAAGCAGATATATTTACAGTTATACATAAAGTGAAAATATAGATATATTCTGCTTTAAAATAATGAGCTAGAACTTGAAAAATACATTAGCAGGTATTTGGGGAATGATTATTCACAAAGAAGAGTGTATTTCTTTACATAGGGTTCATTGCAAAATTAAATAGTAAATTATTTTACATGCATTTAAAGCACAATTTTTGTCATAAAAATTTACTTTGTCTACAACTTATTCACTATATCAAGTGATCAAGGCAAGGAGGAAATTGAGAACAAAGAGGATTAGAGAGAGAGGGAAAATCAGAGAAAAATATCTTTCAAATTGAGTGTGAAGGTCTATAAACTTTAACACATAGACTGCCACACCAATTTTTTTTTTTTCCTTAGGGCCACTGTGTATTTTATTATGCCATATAGGTCTAGAGACATGTGAATTATACATGCTTCGTGAGGCCCGGGCTCAAAACTAGCATAAATTAAATATAACTCACCTGGCAGTTAATGTGTTAAATACTGCCATGGAAGAATTGATGCCATCTAAAGACTGTAGTTCTTCTATCATTTATACTCTTGAATCCTCAGCTAAAATACATACTGTCAGTGGCATGGAGGATGGATTGATGAGGAAGCAGTTTCACAACTTTAGGGCACAGCTAAAATCTAATATGGCAAACACAGCTTCTTTTACTTTTAAGACACTTCCATTTGTTATTACTCATTAATAGCTATTTGTATTGGCTCTTCTGGTTAGTAAAAATTGTCCCAAATGCTATGTGATTACTGGGAAATGCTCCTATGAGATGAGAATCTCTTTTATTCCCATGTATGATGGACATTTCAGCTGTGATTTTGTAGGAGGGAATGGAGGACCACTAAGCTCTGTGATCTGCATTGCTAACATACTATGACCTCAATAAAGTATCTCAGAAGCTATAAGAGAACTGAGTCATAGACAAAGGAATTTTTAAAATAAAAAATGCAGTTGAAATGTAATTTGCCTTACTGCCGAGAACATTATCATTTCTTAATCATAGCATGAGCTACATTTTTCATAGTGATTCAATTTGGGCTAGCTCAAAGTTTCAATATTTCAAGGCTGTTTATTAAAGCAATTATTCTCTTAAGTAAAAGGTTTTGAAAAATCTCCATAACAATTGGCATGGGGGGAAAATAGTGGCAGTTTACTTTAAAATGTTTCACTGTTGATGAATTTTCTTACCATAATGTCTACTAGAACCTTGTTACTTAGTGAGTGGTTTGCAGATCAGCAGCTCAGGCAACACCTGGGAAATTATTGGAAATGCAGATGCTCTCAAGACTCTCCCCAGATCCAGTAAATCAGACAGAATCTGTATTTCAACAAGACAGTCATGGATGCATGTCCACATGGGAGAGGATCATAGCATAGTCTGGTAGTTATTAAAACCCTGACCTCTCATCTAACACAGTGCCTTCCAACATGCATCCCATGGCACAGATATTTTTTTGTATTTAATCCAAGGGTTACATGAGATAAATTTTAACTAAAACATCAAGGAAGATGTACCAAGAAGGGATTATATGTAGCATGATAGGTGATGTTATTGTTTGAAAATGTATAATTAAAATTCTTATAGGAATAACTTTCTAAATGAGAAAATTTCCCCTCTCTCTGGTCTTCCCTCACATCAACACACCTAAATTCTAATATGTAATGCTAGGTTTCTTCTCTAAGTTGAGCTTAAGCTTTTCCCTTCACATTCAGAGCATTTCATTCAGGAGCTGGGATGTTTAAATAAATTGCTTCTCCTTTCACATATCTCTAATGTAAAGTGTTTAGAATAACCTAATTTACGTTGCACTTACAAACAACTGATAACACCTTTTAAACATGCCATAGAGAAGTTAACTGGAGACTGTGAGAAAGAGTGTTTTTTCTTTGTTTACTTTTCATTTGATCTCCCTGCATATGTAAAATATTCTAGAACAATGTAGCTCTATAGAGGGTAATTTCCCCTCTAGCCTGGTAGCCTGGGCCCTCTAGTAATCTCTCCTTTGTTTTAATAAACACTATGGGTTATCTCCTGTATACCATGAATGAGAATACAAAGACTAAATGTCCATCCTAGAGTTGCTTATAATCTCTTGTAGAAGAAGGTCAGAGACACTATTACAATTCCATATTATAAATGCTGTGATACTGTTGGTAATACATGATGGTTAATTCCGTTTTGAGAATCAGAGACTGATTCATAAAAGAGATGACTGCTTTTGGCAACTTGTTAGTGTATGATTTATGATACAAATATGCACAACTGTTGGCTTGTGCTTTCAGAGAAGGTGGCTGAATGAATCTTTAAGTAGAGCCAAGCCTGATATTGGCAGGTTCAATTAGACTGAACTCTGTCCAAAACGTAACTTGATGGACAAGATTAGAAAAAATAACCTCTGCTAATGTGATAAAACAAAAGTAAATGGTCTCCTGAATGAATCTGAATGATTAGCATTTTAATATTCACCCTGAACAGTTGTAATGTCTGCTGCAGTAGAGATAGGGGGCATTAAAGGGATAATCATAATGATAACAGATGACATGTGTGGTTTACAAAGTGCTTTCATACTCATTATCTCATTTAATTTTCACAACAACCCCATGAGATAGGCGTTACTCACATTTCCTAGTTGAAAAAATTGTCAAAGTAAGTGGCAGAGCCTGGAAAAGAAACCAGGTCTTTACAGCTCCAAGATTAGTATTCTTTCGACTTGAAGCAGAACTTTGAAACCTTCATGAAAGTCTCCTTTCATTCCAGAGACTATAAAGAACCTTCTACCCTGGACTGGGGGTGCTTCATTGACAAGGGCTTCTGAAAGTCTGGGGTGAAAAGTGGGGTTTTTCTCTAAAACTACCATCTCCCCTGCCAAGCCTAGTTCTCCTTCTGCATTCTTTGTTTCATGGTGACCAGCACAATTGTGATTCAAAGTGGGGGACAAAGGCAGAGTGGAAATGAAAATTACTTCTAAGTTTTTAATTTGAGCATGGGTGGATGATGGAGCCATTAAGGAAGACAAAGAATACACATAGGATTGGATTTTGGGACCTACACTAGCTTTAAGGATAGGCCTAGGGCTGAGAAGCTAGAATCATAAGCAGACCAAACCTCAATATTGTGACTTAGGGGAACTTGTGACAGTTTAGGTAGTGTCTTATCATCAATAAAACTTTGGGCATATTAGAGAGTGACTGTCCTGGACCTGAAAACCTTGGGTTATGCTTGGCATTGTCTATCTTGGTTGGAGAAAGACCTGAAAAATGCCTGTAATATATAAGCACCATAGGAGGGATTGGTGAGGGCCAGGGAAGGTGGCAGCTTTTCAGCTAACACTCTAGTCATTGTAAGTGGACTGAAAGGCAAATCATAAAACCAAGGCAGAGGCCTAGTTAAGTGGCCTGAGCTACCATGGCAAGGTCAAGGACAATTCTTCAGTCCAAATGACATGTGGGATCTTATTTTTCAGGCAGGACCTAGTTTTTTTTTTTTTTTTTTTTTTTAATCAAATCATAGCTGTGTACATTAACATGATCATGGGGCATCATACACTAGTTTCATAGACCGTTTGACACATTTTCATCACTCTGGTTAACATAGCCTTCCAGGCATTTTCTTAGTTATTGTGCTAAGACATTTACATTCCACATTTACTGTGTTTCACATATACCCTTGTAAGATGCACCACAGGTGTAATCCCACCAATCTCCCTTCCTCTGCCCACGTCCCCCCTCCCTCACCTCTATTTCCCCCTTCCCCCTATTCTTAGGTTGTAACTGGGTTGTAGCTTTCATGTGAAAGCCCTAAATTAGTTTCATAGTAGGGCTGAGTACGTTGGATACTTTTTCTTCCATTCTTAAGATACTTTACTAAGAAGAATATGTTCCAGCTCCATCTACGTAAACATGCAAGAGGCCTAGTTTAAAGTGTATGATTTCAAATGGAGAGTTCCTCCCAGATAGTCCAGGCTTGTGATAAAATGACTTGTTGTTGATGTTCTTAAATTTTGGTGAAAATTTTTGAAACATTGTTGACATTATTTAAGGACTAGCTCAAGAATCAGCAGTCTGAGTTTACAGATTTGACCAAGGTTAGGAAAGTATAATTTGTACAATCTGATATAAATGGCTTATTACACATGTTAAAAATTTCTATCATATTAAATCACATAATATAATCCATTGGCAAAAATCAAATTAATCATATTTAATATAGAATGCCATATAGTAAGACAAAATAATGCCCTCCAAAAGATACCCATGTTCTAGTTCTCTAATCTCTGGAACTTGTAAATATGTTACCATATATGGCAGAAGGGACTTTGTAGATGTGAATAAGGTCAAATAACTTGAGATAGGGAAATTATACTGGATTATCCAGGTGGGGCCAATAAAATCACAAGTTATTAAAATTGGAGACCCTTTCTTGGCTATAGTCAGAAAGAAAGAGGAAAGCAGAATGATTCAATGCCTCATTGCTGGCTCTCAGATGCAGGGAGCTATGTTTAGGGACTGAATTCTACCAAGAACTATAATCAGTAGGGGAATGAATCTTTCACTACACCCTATAGAAAAGAGTACAGACCTGAAAATGCCTTCATTTCAGGCTGATGAGATTCATGTTGAACTTCTGGCCTACCGAACAGTAAGATAATAAATTTGTGTTGTTTTAAGCCACTGTGTTTATGGCAATTTGTTACAGCAGTGATGTAAAACTGTAAGTCTTCCTGTATGATTTAGAGATTTATAGATTGCAGTCCCTTATAGGGCAAGGATTTCTATCTGTTTTATTCAGTGATGCATTAAGTGCTTATAACAGTACCTAGTAAATAGTAGGTGCTTATAAGTTTTATTAGAATTGATTTATTTATTGGTTATTCCATCAACAAATATTTCCTGGGTGCCTATGCATACATGGTTCTATCCGAGACATTGCACGAGGATGTAAAGATAGACATTTTTTCATAAAATATGAATCAAGAAGCTTAAATAAGTTTCGAGTAAGAATAGGGATCAGAAAACTATAGCTCGTAGGCCAAATCTGCATAAGTAAAACACAGCCTTTCTCTGTTATATGTTGTCTCTGTCCACTTTTGAGCTACAACAGTAGAATTGAGTAGTTGTGCAGTTGAGACATAGATTATTTGAACCACAAAGCTAAAAATTCTACCATTTGGTTCTTTACCAAGGGGGGGAGGAATAAAACCAACACTATCAACTCCTGAATAAGAAGCCTGTCTTTATGGGTTGCTAGCTGTGTACTTTTATTTCGTAAATATGATTTCAGAAAAATGATTTTAAAATCATTTTTATCATAAGGACATATGCACTAGATTGTTTATCACAGCTCAATTTATAATTATCAAGATGTGGAAACAACCTAAATACCCATCAACTCAGGAATGGATAAATCAGCTGTGGTATATATTCAGCCATAAGAAAAAATGGTGACTTCACATCTTTTGTATTAACCTGGATGGAGTTGAAACTTAGTAAAGTAACTTCTTGCTAAAGTTCTTAGTAAAGTAAGAAGTTTACTTCTTAGTAAAGTATCGTAACAATGGAAAAGCAAATATCCAAATTACTCGATACTGATATGAAGCCAGTAGATGATCTTTAATTCATGCCCACATGGAACAAAAACTCATTTCAATTTAAGTTGGGGGAAGGGAGAATGAGGGAGGGGAGAGTGGAGTGCGGATTGGGGGGCTCTCATTTAATGAGAACAATGTAGGGGTGCAGGACATAAGTATAAGAGGGACTCTACGTAACAAATTCAAATATTGTGATTTGCTTATTTGTACCCTCACATTAATCTAAAATAAAAAAAAATTCAGTCCACTTTCATAATAAAAACCCTCAATAAAATAGGCATAAAAGGAACATATCTCAAACTTTAAAAAGGCATATTATTACAAACCCACCGGCAACATCATACTGAATAGGGAGCAGTTGAAAGCATTCCCACTAAGAACTGGTGTGAGAGAAGGGTGCCCACTGTTACCAGTTGTATTCAACTTAGTGCGAGAGGTCTAATCCAGACTAATCTAGCAAGAGAAAGATATAGAGAGTATCCAAATCAGGAAAGAGAAGGTCAATCTATCACTTTTTGCTGGTATTAATAATCTTATAATGATCTTATGTCTAGAAAACCCTAAGGATTCCACCAAGAGACTCCTATAATTATTAAATTCAGCAAAGTTTCAGGTTATAAAATCAATGTACATGAATCAGTAGCATTCCTATATACCAATAACATTCAAACAGACTCAAATCAAAGACTCAATAACATCCACAGTAACTACAAAGAAAATAAAATACCCAGGCATATACTTAACCAAGGAAATGAAAGACCTCTACAAAAAGAACTACAAAACATGGAAGAAAGAAATTACAGATGACACAAACAAATGGAACAATGTATTATGCTCATGAAGCAGTAGAATCAATATTGTTAAAATGTCCATACCAAAGTGATTTATTTACAGAGTCAATGCAATCCTCATCAAAATGCCAATATCATATTTCACAGATCTAGAAAAAAAAAATAATTCTATGCTTTGTTTAGAACCAGAATAGAATTTGAATAGCCAAAGCATTCTTAAGCAAAAGGAACAAATCTGGAGGCATCACATTACCAGACTTCAAATTGTACTGTAATGCTATAGTAACTAAATAAGCATGGTATTGGTACATAAATAGAGAAATAGACTGATGGAACAGAACAGAAAACCCACATATAAAATCATCCACATACAGCCAACTAATACCCAGAGTAGACTGGAGCTGGTATTTCCCTTCCCCAGCCTAATACCTCAGCAGGTTAGGCTCTGGTTGATTAGTTTCTTCTAAGGGAACACCTTTTAAAGAAGAGTAGAGTGTTCTGGCATACTTCAAAATGTTTCCTTTTACCCTTCACCTGTGAGAATTATAAGGAGATTTTTCTATAATATTTACTGTGAGGAACTAGTTGGGCTCCTAGAGGTAAACTCATAAATTTGTTGGGGCTTCCTATTAGTGGGTGCTCACGGAGCTTTTAACTTTCAGAGTTGTCTACACCAACCCTATAGCAATTCATCAATAACACTACACATATTTTCACACCATTTATGGTTCCCATAGATGTTTCTGCCCTGGTACATTGTGATTCTTTGATTCGCACATTTGTCTTTCCAGTTTGGGAGATAGTAGTTTGCCCTGTGACCTCACTTCTCTTATGGATCTAAGAAGAACTGGAAACTGAAAGTCCTCATAAAAATGTTATTTATTTATTTATTTTTATATATGTTTTTACTAAGTCTTTTGTACACAGATCATAAATACATTTATGCCAATTTTAGTGTGTTGATTATTTGTACAAATTGGAGTGCTTATATCATACTAATCAGCATAGCTTTCATCTCATTTACCCAATTATAGCATTAGGACATTTGTGTTCTACACATGATAGAACCAACTTGTACTTGCAATGTGCTCCATAGTTGTGGTCCCCCTACTATCCCTCGCACCCTCTCCTCAGCCCTCTCCCTCCCCTTCCCTCCATCCTAGGCTAAAGTTGTGTTTCATTTTTCATATGCAAATGTGAGTTATTATAAATTGGTTTCACAGTAGTACTGAGTACATTGAATACTTTTTTCCCCATCCCTGAGATACTTTACTAAGAAGAATATTTTCTAGCTCCATCCATGTAAACATAAAGAAGGTAAAGTCTCCATTTTTTTATTATGCAGCAGCAAAAATGTTATTTTTTTTAAAAATTGTCTCTACTACTTCTCCTGCTGCTGCTATCACCACTGCTACAACAATCAAGTTGAATGAGAAAGACATGTCTATGAAAGCTCTTCTGGAAAATTACTTATACCATAATTATCCATTAAAATTCAGATTCATTTTTATCTTTGGATTTATTATGGTCCAGTATCTACTGTTTAGCTGATAACATTGCAGCTGGTTTTATTTGCAGCTATTATTTCATCTTGATAAACAGCTGTAGAGATCTTTATGTTCTCAGTCTGAGCTAATTTTTAATTTCTCATTACTCAAGATAATTTTGAAATGTTATAATTTTTGTCATTTTTGCAGAAAATTCTCATCAAATTCTCTACTGATGTTTGAAGTTTCTATGTGTGGGTTAGTAGCTAGACTTGTGTAAATATGGTAGATTGTGTTTTCAAATATGGCCATAACTTTATCTCCTATTCAATCTACTCTTTTTGATGTGATCTTGTCACCCCTCTATAAAAAAAATGTAGTCCATTTTCCCCTTGAATCTGGCCCATTCCTGTGACCTTTTTTAGATTAGAATATAGCTCAAGTGATACTGTATAACGTGAAAGGATGAGCTTTAAGAAATCTGTAGCTTACTTATTCACTTTTTGGAATGGTAATTCCTAGAATTCACCTACCATGTTGTGAAGAAGCCCAAGTAGCTATGTGGAAAGTCCTATCTGGAGGGGAGCCAAAGTCCTCAGCTGATAGCCTGGCCCAATAACTATCTATCAGCCAGCCATGCATGTGTAGCCATTTTGAACTTTCCAGATATCCCTGTATCTCAGCCAATACCAAGTGAGGCATAAAGAATACCTCAACAATCTGTAGAATTATGAAAAATAATGCATTTATTTTATAAGCCGCTCATTTTGGGAATGCTTGCTGCACTACAATGGATAACTGAAATAGTAAGTTTGTGTGAGAAATTATTTGTTTTTTAAGATTTCTAACTACCCATGGGAATCTATGACAGTAGGATTTTGTAATGCCAGATAAAGACTAGCAGTACAGATTTTAAGTCATCGTTTGGAATTGTCTTTGAAAGTTTCAAAATCTCTCTGAAGAGAAGTAAAGGCTGAGGAGAAATGGGGAGCAGAAGCAGGTTTCTAATCAGAGATCTAATACTTGAGGAGGGATCATTTAGAAAATACACTGAATAAAAGTAAAATTTCCTTATCTTGATGTACATCTTTATAATTTAGTAGTGTATTACAATACTTTTCCATCTTGACATTATTACTACTAACCTTTCCTTTCTTATCATCATTCCTTCACTCATGTGATTTCGCCTTCTTTCAAGGCTCTTGATGAATACCTATTTGTTTTGTGAAGGCCAGCTCAAATACCACCTCTTCCAGAAAGACATCTGTGATCATCTCAGCCAAAAATTCTATATATGCCTGAGTATGAGCTGATATCCAAATTCATGAGTAGACAGAATAAAAAATATTGGCCAACTAGAATGTAGAAATTATAGACATGTAAGTTAGTTGAATGCTTATTGAGAGTATCAACTGTATTAATAGAGTTACACATACATATTTAAAATTACATTTATAAAATATTTTAGAGACATTCCTTTGTTCTATTTTAACATTTTTGAAACAATAGTATTCAAACTCTGAGCCTATTCCTTCAGCATTGTTGTCTTCAAGATCTTAAGGTCAGTCTTTTTGGTCCTCCAATGTGGGTTTTCCAGAAAATACATCTTTGCTTCTACCTACCTACATTGTTCATGATATAGTACTTCCTGCAGTGCTGCTACTAGAAACATTAACCCAAGCTCCAAAAATCCATACCTGTGTGATGCCTTTTTTTTTTTTTTTTTTTTTTTTTTTTTTTTTTTTTCAGGGGCGCTGTATGTCACCCTGGGTATGGTGCTGTGGCATCACAGCTCTCAGCAACCTACAGCTCTTGGGCTTAGGTGATTCTCTTGCCTCAGCCTCCTGAGTAACTAGGACTACAAGTGCCCACCACAACGCCCGGCTATTTTTGTTGTTGTTGCAGTTTGGCCAGGGCCAGGTTTGAACCCGCCACCCTTGGTATATGGGGCCAGTGCCCTACCCACTGAGACAGATTCTTTATTTTTTGTTCTTTCCTTTAGGCACGTATTAGTCACTTCCACAAATTAACCATGTATCATCATTTGAAAATGTAAGGCCACGTGCCACAGAATTAATTACCAAATCTAGGTCAAATGTGTTTTCTCCTTTAAAAAAAAGTGATTATTATAGCTAAAATTGGTGAATATTGAAAAACAGGTATACCCTGGAATCACCTGAAAAGCATTAAAAACTATAAGCAGGGCACCCTGGGCTCCCTCCTCAGTGTTCTAATTTAATTGATCTCAGATGGAACTTTGGAAGTTTAGGTTTTGGTATCCCCCTAAATCAGGCGTCCTCAAACTGCGACCTGTGGGCCACATGAAGCGGTGTGAATTGTATTTGTTCCCGTTTTTTTACTTCAAAATAAGATATGTGCAGTGTGCATGGGAATTTGTTCATAGTTTTTTTTTTTTTTTTTTTTTAACTATAGTCCGCCCCTCCAACGGTCTGAGGGACAGTGAATTGACCCCCTGTTTAAAAAGTTTGAGGACACCTGCCCCAGATGATTCTAATATGCAAAAAGAGTTGAGAACCACTGATATGTAAAACTTAGTAAATGTAGAATGTAAATGTCTTAGCACAATAACTACAAAAACGCCACGAAGGCTATGTCAACCAGTGTGATGAAAATGTGTCAAACGGTTTATGAAGCTAGTGTATAATGCCCCATGATCATATCAATGTACACAGCTATGATTTAATAAAAAAAAAAATAAATAAAACTAGTATTGGTAGAACAGTGTTTTGTTTCTCAAAATGAGATCCTCAGACCAGCAGCTTGAGCATCACTTCAGTATTTGTTACAAATGGGAATGCTTAGGTCTGCTCTAGACCACAAACTTTTGGGGTGAGGCTTGGTAATCTGTGTTCTAGTGAACTTTTCAGGTGATTCTGATGTATACTAAAGTTGATACCCACTGTTTTCAGGTACTATGATTTTCTCAAATCATAGATTGTTTTTCAAAGTATAGTGATTGATAAAACAAGTACTATGTCAGCATTTATAAGGAATGCAATATAAGGTAGGGATAATTTTGGAAGAAATGACTTGCCTTCTATTCAGGTATCCATAGTGTAACCTCTCCTCTGAATTCCTACATTGCTTTAAATGTACATCTTTTAGGTATTGACTCTGTTCTACATTGTAATACAGTTATTAGATGAATTTTTTTTCTCCAAAGGTAGTCTAAGTATTCTGGAAGGATCCAAGGTCAAGGAAGAGTATAAAGTATGGGGACCATGAGCAGAGCCACAGACCAGAGATTGACAGATTAAGTGGCATTGATCAGAGAACCTCAAAACAGTCTGTCTCCAAGTTTAGTTTTCCTTTTATGCTTCCTATGGCATCCTCCTTTTTCCTCATCTTCATGATTATAATGGAGAAAGATAAGGCAGCATTCTAATTATTTCATGATTGATTCTAAACAATGGGAAGTGGGTTGGCCAAATGATTCCACTACAAGGCTTGGCCAACTTTGTGCATCTTCAAAGGGCAAGCAAGTGTTCTCTTCCTAAAGGTATCCACTAACTCGGGGGCCATATGGATAGATGCACACACAATACAAGTGATTTGGCTCTGTTTATTGTACAATTGTTATTGTGCCTATTGTTAACAATAAGGTATTTTATATATAAAATCTATTAGCAAGGTAAATCTCATGTTGTATTCCTACCCTTCCTCAGCAGGCACAAAAATTACAAAGGTATACAAGAAGACTTTGGGAGGTGATGGATATATTTATTACCTGGACTGTCATGAGTGTAACATGAATGCATATATTTGTACAAATTTACCACATTGTATATTAATAATGTACAGTTTTTATGTAACAATTTATACCTGGAAAAATTACCCCTTAACAATTATAGCTGGTATAAGTAGATTTTAGGAGGTTGCCATTTGCCATGATATCTTAGGACTCAAGTCAAGGCAAGGGGACCCCTAAAGCATAAATCTTCTTTTTAGTGATAATTTTAGGATTGAGTTACACAAGGCTTTTTCAGTTGTACAGATAAAAATACAGTGTTTTAATGTTACCTCAAGGCTTTAATTTGGGAAGTGTAAAACTTTGGTTTTCACACTGGAAAAGGAAATCAGTAATAACTTTAAAATACCCTTGAGTTTCCCTCTGCTCATTTATCTCCCAGAGCTATTCTTCATGTTTTCTTTCAGTGATATCCTTTTTCTTCTAATAATTGACTTCGGAGATTAATAAATTTTTGAAAGCATAGAAAAAAATGAAAATTTGTCTCCTTGGGAACAGGGGCAAATATTTTTTTAAGAGAGAGAAAGGAAAAGATGCAGTAACTGTTTTTAAAGCCAGTGGCAGATTGTGATGACAATAAAGGAAAATTTGTGAGCTTCTTTGTGGAATTGAAAGTTCTGCTTTTGCTTTCTCCGTCACACTTAGAGAGCTTATTCATCTGTCCTTTCAACACCACCAGTATTTTTATAAACACAAAAACACAACCAAAAAACTTCAAGCTCTTAACCCTGTTGAAATGACTGTAGGAAAAATACAAGATGGATGATGTATTCCCTGAGCATTTATTGCTTTGTAACAATATTAGAAGAGAACAAACACCTTGAGATGGCACTAATTTTGAACATCTTTCCTTGGGAAATGCACTCAGAATAATCTCATGAGTTTACATAAGATATAAATTGAATTTCTTAAAAAGGATAATGTGAATCTAGAAAGTAATTCCCTGCTATGTTATCACCCAACAGATTTGCTCAACACTGACCTCATCTGCTTTTAGTTTCCTTCCAGTGGCCCAAAGATGGGAATGCTAAAGACTACATTACTCAGATTCCCTTGCAGCTGGGGTTGTTCATGTGATTTAGCTTCTCAACAAAGGGATATATAAGCACTGGATATTGGGAAAGCAGAAGCAAGTGCCATGTAGTATGGCCCAGCAGCTCTTTTGTTGGGCAAGGTGGTGGAAACATGTGGTGCTGAGGCATGTGTGATGAGGCTGCAGAGTGTTCAGTCCTAGACTGATACCCATAGTGTATCAAGTACAAAGCTGCAAAAATAACATCTGCAAAAATAGCACTCCTGTACCATGATTGGAATTTCTCATGGCTACACAGCTAAGCTCATTTTCTCAGCCATTCCCATACTTTTTAATACCTATGATCTCTACAGATTAGAAGGAATTTAAAATCCAGGACAACTTTGAGATACTAAGAAGGGAGGAGACATTGTGAACACGAGTATAAAGATTTGGAAAAGAATAAAGTAGTACTCTCCATATTTCTCTACATTACCTTAAAGCTCCACAAACCCTTGCCTTTCTATAGCTCTTTACTTAACCATTGCTAGTGCTTATGTTTTGTGTTCACATGGTTTTGGAAGTCCTATAAGCTGAGATGGTATCTAGGCTCTGTTAACCTTTGGCTAGTCACCATTCTTCTCTGAACCCACATTGTAAAGCTACACATTTTCTGTTAATATCAGTACACAATTATGTTGTTTCTATTAAATAAAATAAATAGGTACCTTAATTTTTTTGAGTTGCCTCACTTTGCCAACAAAGCAAAGCTAACTTAACCATTACACACATGGACACACACACACACCCCCACAAGCCTGACTGTGTCAGGTTCTCCACTGAGGCTGGAAAAATCATGTTTGGAACCTCAAAATTACATCACTTACAAAAAGAGTAGACCTCAGTCCCCTCATGATTTTCATCACTGGGTTTCAGGAGTAGCCATTGTCACCCTAGAACAATGATGTTTAGATGGCAGGTTATGGAAAAGGGATGTACAAGGGAATGGTAAGAAGAACAGTGAAGAACCAGGGGATTTAACAGAGCCATGAGATATGTGCATGTATGTGTTTATGTGTGTGCATGTCTGTAGGAAATAGTTGTGAGTCTGTTTTGTTTGGATGGAAAATCAGGATGGCTCTGATACATTAAGATCCCCACTTGTTCTTAGTGAATCCCTATGTATGAATTGCGCATGAATACGAATGAGGAAGGTATAGTTTTACAATGTCAAAATAGGAGAATAAACATTTTTTTAAACAAGAGACCATTATTTATGCCAAAAAGTGTGGAAAAGGAAAAGAAAGGTTTTATTTTATTGCCAGTGATTTTAAAACAGTTGAAATATAACTGAGAAGGGATGAAGATCTGCAATGTGTTGCTGGAGACGCAGCCACTTACAAAAACTATTTTGGTTGCAATGGGAGATCTCTCATCAGTCTGGATTTTTAAAGGGTATCCTCAAAAGAAAGATGGATTACAGAAGAAAAAAAATAACCAGAACGACCCAGTTCTTATGTTAGTTTTATGTTTTATTTTAAAAAGAATAGCAACAAAAGCATATAGTGTATAATAAAAATGATTAAAAAGGTAGTAAATACTGAGATATGTAAGGAATAAGGCATGCCTATCTTTTTTAAATGAATCTATCTTCAGACCTAGATGAATTATTTACAAGAGTAAGGATAAAGTGCTTATATATGATAAAAATATACCAAATATTATTGAGAATTTTGGAAAATATGTCTATCAATATCCAATTACAAAATATACCTTACCAATAATTATAACATTAATCCTTGCTTGTTGAAATTACTAAATAGGCTGCTAATAGATTGTGATCGAATGCTTAGAAAACAGTGATTACTAGGATATAGCATAGGTTCACTAAGAATAAGTTATGCCAAACTAACCTTGTTTCACTTCTTAGTTTGAGTTTTATGTGGAAAGATAAAAGAAAATCTCATAGGTATAATGTACTTACCATAGATTTAATTCACGTATTTTACCAAAAACATTTTAGAGAATCTATATGGGAAAAAATTGAATAATGTGGATGAATGATATTCAGATAAATAGATTTATAATTTTTCAAACAACTTCAGCTTCTTCCCTTACCCCATGTTATTCCTTCCTTCAAAACAAATAAAATGTAGAATATTTCTGCCCTTGGTCTTATCCTACTCAAAATATTAATGATATGTATAATGACACAGAAGGCATACTTATCAAATTTGCAGATGACATAAAGCTTGGAGCGATAGCTAATACATTGAGTAACTGAATCTTAATTCAAAACAATCTTGACAGGCTGGAACTCTGGCCAAAGCTAACAAGATGAAATTTAATAGTTATAAATGTTAAATCCTGTATTTAGGTTCAGAAAAAATTCAACTACACAAATGCTAGATGAGAGAAAATTTGGCTTAGAAGCCATTTCAATGTAAAAATGTCAGCTCTTTTTCAGACTATAAAAGCAATGTGAGTCTCCAACTTTCTTTGGAGAAGGCCATTCATTAAAATAATATTTGTTAGATTCCTACTATCTGCCAACATTATTTAGCTCTTAAAATGCCTCTCCAGTTATATTCATCTTTAGTTTATAGATAACCAATGAATTTGTCCACTTGTATGCTGTTATTAAATGGTAGAGCTTCGATTCAAATTAGGCTTTCTCATTTTCAGCTTCAGCATTCCACTATAGCTTTGCTATTTAAAGCATGGCTCATACGTCAGCAGCTTATTAGAAATGTAGACTCTCAGGCCTCACCTAAGACCATCTGCATCAGAATTCGCATTTTAAGAAAGGTTAAAATGCCAATGATTTTTAAAGCAGAGTTGAAATATAACTGAGAAGGAAGAGACAGAGATGCTGAGGGGAAGTGTCTGAATAGTAAAGTATGAGAAGCTCAGCGTTGCATGATACTTAGGTTACCATTATAGAGGGAAGGTAATACCATCATTTTGGGAGGTTGGCTGATTGAGCAGTGGCTTGAGCAGGCATCACAAGATGGGATGTTTTTGGTTATTGCCTATTAGAAACCATATCCACACTGGTTAGGTCATGCTGGAAAACTCTTACTCATTTCTTTATGCCAGATTTAAGATGGAGCACTAATAAACTGGCAAGTCCAAGAAACATAATGAAGTGTTGAGATAATTTTAAAAACAGGTCCCAAGAAGAATAACTGAAGACATTATGAATGTATAGTTTTGAGAGGAGTTGAAAATAAGGTAGGATGATTTAAATACTTGGAAGGATGCCACTAGGAAAAAGGCTGTTAAATTTAATTGATTTACTTTCAACACTTCTTTATTCTCATTTATCAAATATTTATTGAATACCTACTGTGTAACCTATTATTGAAATATAATATCTCTAAAGTATTATGTAGGACAAGATCAGGGGCAGGTGTATTCTACACTTTATTTGCTTATAGGGAAAGACTGTGCATAGTGTTGGGTAAGGATCTATTGAGATTGATGATTACTATTGAGGATAAGAAAGATAGAGTGGTTCTTCTCAAGGAGATAATAGCCCAGTGGTTACATAGTACATAGTATATCATGTGTACAGGTAATATAGATGTCAATAAACATACACCAACATTATTTCCAAAAGTGTTAAGCACTCTTTAGGTGTTAGAGACTCAGAGGAAACTAGTTTAGTTCTTGATGTCAGATGATCAGAGAATCTTCTCTGAGGAGATGATGACACTTGAGCAAAATCTTGAGTGACAACATGGAGCCAGCCATGTAAAGAGCAGAAGAAGAGCATTCTAGATGGAAGAGTAAATGCAAAGGCTCTGTGAAAGGAGTGATCCTTGTGGGACAATTCCAAATGGGACAGTATGAGGAGGAAATGGTCTGATGTTGCCCTTTCTCCCTTGTTATCTGCAGATGAAATGTAAGTGACGATGGCAGGTATATTTTTCCTCTGTGCCAGTTTCAGCTATGGTGGCAGGCTGAAACAGTAACTGATCAGTTACCATAGTTTCCGATGGAGGCAATGTAGCATGTAATTATTGCATACAGCTATCATTACTAAATCTGTATAACATTTGATGTAACTCAATAAATAATTAGAGTCATAATTCGAGGAGGAAGGTGTGACTGCTTATGGGGTAATATTTTAAAGAAAATTACTTAAAATATTTTCTCCACACAGTTTGTCTATCAGGAGCACTGATGAGTATAATGTGGTAGTTGATTCTAATTGCTTTCCTCATATCACAAGAAAAATTGGTAAAAGGAGGTTTCAGGTATGCCTTGATAGGTAAAGTAGCATTGATTCAGGTACTAAATGAAACAAAACCCTTCATTTGGTTTTTAGCATGGTATTTAGTGAATCTTATTTCTTTCAGTTTGTACATCTTTAACAATGAAATAAAAATGCATGCTTTGTGGAACATATAATAGAGGAGAGAGAGAGACTTTTAAACAATCCACCATCTCCTCCTTCCCTACAGATTCCAGAGCAAGTTTCCCCAATTTGTCACTGAGTGCTAACTAATTAAGGAGTTGTCGCTTTCCTGGCCTTTTCTCAGTGTTGTGCATGCTACAGGATATAAATGTGGGTGTGAGGGTAATCCTTCATTATATATTCAAGGGAACTGCCAAGTGTTTCCATTTCTATTGTTATCATTTGAAGATAAATAATTTCAATTTATTTTAATAAAAGGCAACCAGACGTGTATCTGTGCTAAGCTTCTTCATGCCATTGATAACCCTCTCTTAATCAATTTTCCCAGCCACTTGCCTTCTGTATTACTGTGTGAGAAAGCCACAAATTGGCACTACCACATGGAAAGAAGGAAAAAAGCAATGCCAAATTGTACTTAATCTTTTTATGAACTGGGCATCCTTTTGATACATTTCGAGTTCTTCAGGAATCATCTTCTAGAATCCTTATATGAATCTACTCCTTGATATCCCTACTTCATATCTTCTTTTCCTTGTTTTCTAAAACATATGTAAGATATTATATGTTTTTTTGTCATTCAAGATGTTGTGGGATAGGTACAGAGAAGTATGAGAAAGGGATATACTGTATATACTCGAGTATAAGCCGAGTTTTTCCAGCACAAAATTTGTGCCGAGTTCGGGTTTTCTGGCACAAATTTTGTGCCGAAAAACTCGGCTTATACTCAAGTATATAGGTACCTAGTTCCTTCTCTTGAGAGGTATATGGTCTACCTGAAGAAAATAAGACATATGTACAATATAGATAGGACTAGAAAGAACATAAACATTGTAGTGTATCTGAACTGTGTTTACCACCTTGTTCTCTCATTTTGCCTATGGTGCTAGTTTAACTTTCTAAGTCTCTGTTCTCTTATGTAACAAATGGGTATATGCAAACTAGATAACAGTGTGCATGTAAAAATTCAATCTGACAAAATATATTGATAAATTCTGTACTTTGTCATAGCGATCAACAGAAATACAATAAAAATAATAATGAACATCAAACATTTTACAGAGACACTGAGCATTTCACAGCTAGGTAGGAAACGTGATAGGTACATTTGAGGAGACTTCATGGATGAAGTAGGATTTAAACTTAGACTTGAAGGGTGGGTGTGCTTTATAGGTGTGGAAGCAAGGGAAACAGGTCAGCGGAAGGAAACAACATATGTATATGTGGGGATAGCATTATCATTGATTATTTTCTCTCAATTTGACCTTCTTACAAACTAGTGTTAGTGTTGAACTTTGTTTTATTTTTAAAACTGTTTGCATTACTCTAAGATGATATTGAGTTGAGATTTTGTTCATTATGTTGCTTTCTGGTTACTTAGACAACTAGTGAATATATTCTCTATTTTCCATCAAATACTGGGTGAAAATATCCTATGGCATTTCTCCCAGGACTTCCAAGAAAGTAATACATAAAAGGGCAAATGTAAGCAAAATTTGGAAAATGGAAGCTTTCCATAACACTCTTTCTTTGGTCCATGCTGCTTATTTGCCTACTTCTCTCCCCCCAATCAGATATTCCTTTTATCTGGTAGCTTCATATTGTACCTTGACTGTGTTCTCCCATCCAAGTGAAACAATTTGATAAATGAGGATCACTGAGCCTAAATAATGGCTGCTCAGAAATGTAGTGCCACTTAGGAAGTATTGGCATTTTCAGAGTCAGACCAGAAAGGAAAAGCAAACCCTTAGTGGTAGGCTTAGTTTTAATAATAATGCATTTTTTAAATGCATTATTAAATTATATTTAATAATTATTATATTTAATTATTAATTATTAAATTATATTAATTATTATTATTAATTATTAAATTATATTTAATAATATTTAAATGCATTATTAAATTATTATTTAATAATAATGCATTACTCCTTAAAGTATAGTGCATTAGTGAAATTCAACCCCAGCTTTGAATAAGACAGGTAAGCTAGACATCTAGACTTAAAGTAGGGGCTAAGGTTGAGCCAAATAAGAATGAGTGCCTAAAGCAGTATGTTTTTTAAGGAGATGATTGTACGATTAAATGGACTCTTTCCTTGGGAATGGGCCTTCATGGATTTCATGTGTTGGCGAAAGTGGCAGTTATGCCTTCAGAGTCATGGAACTGTGTCTTTCCCTGTCCCCTTCTCCGTTGTATGTACTGAGAGAGGCTCTGAATAGGAGTGTGTTACAAAAGTCAGTGGTATTGCGGGACACCAATGTTCAAGAAATCTAGTTTGGACACCTGCAGTAGACACTGTGATGCACTGACCAGGTCTCCTTTCACTCAGGGATGAGTTGTCTCAGCTGCCAGGAGGGCTTCCAGCAAATAGCCTTCAAGGATTTTCTGTTCCTTCAGGGATTGCTGAAGTTGTGGAGAATAGTCCAAAGTCACACCCCTTCCTGAGGTGGCTCACATCCTTGGCCAATTGATAGAGGAGTGCAGTGGCCACCTTTGCCCATTGCAGGACCACTTTGTGGGGCCATTCTACCTCCAGAGTTCCGTTTGGGTTTAGCCAGGTGTGTTGTTGGTTCTGCATGATAGGTCAACATCCCACTACTGTTTGCTTCCTTCCCTTCCCCAAGAATAACCCTTTGGCAGTGTGCTGAATGCTGGACTTTATCTTAGAGGGTAATTCTTAGGGAAACCAACTTGCAACCCCTCTTGCTTAAAGTCAGTTTCCTAGGCAATGTAATGTAGGACACAGGTATGTAGTAAATGAAATTAACTTGTGTTGACATAATCATTCTTTCAGCATTCAGAGGGGTGGGGCCTATCCTTGAGTGAATGGAAGCCCAAGTGGTCATCTGGAGTTACTAGATGCCTTGGCTACTTATCTCAGGTGCTGTGCAAACTGTGTCTTTTTCTATAAGCCATGCCATTTAATAGTTAGGTGAAGACACTGTGTTTTCAGGAATTCTCCAAATGCACTCTGTTGTTCCTAGGAGATATAGTCATGTTTGTTTATTTTTTCTATTAGACATTATTCCTTCAAGGTTGGCATATTTGTCATTTAGTAGTTGGAGACTTGAAAGCTCTGCCTAGAATTTTGAAATATCGAAGCATAGGAAAGTTAAGTTTTCATTAGGGAATAAAAGAAGAGGGAAAATTATATATTAAACTTTTTACAGATTCTTTACAAATAAATCAAAGCATCCAAGGTTCTCTTTTAGACTGTTCTTTGCCGTTGCTTTCTCTTTTTCTCCACCACCCACTCAGATTTCTTCATCTCTAAGAGCTGCACATAGAATTTTTTTCATAACACATTATATTAATTTCACACCAATACTTTAAGGAGTGGCATAGCTGCAGTTGTCATTGAACAGAATATGAAATAACCTTGGCATTGTGTTATTTATTTGTACAGTGACTTTGGTTTAATTGTATGTGGGTTTTGCCTTAACATATAAAAAAGTATTAGTATAATCCTCATTAGTAACTGTAACCCCAGAAGTTAAAATTTATAATAGGAGTTTACATTTTGATAATGCCGTTCATACTAGTACCTGAAGTACTTTGTCAAAACGAATTCTGAAGGATAATACTTGTTTTATTAGGGTTTTTAATATTTGCAGGCTTCAGATATAAGGAATTATTCCAAAGTCACTTGGGGACAGAGAAGCATTTCTCTTTCCTTATTTTAGCTTCCAACAAAGTTGCTTCCTTCAAAATAGGAAAGAATTGCATGGCAATGTTGGCAGGAGAGGGATACTCATGTATGTATTTAAATTATTCTTGAAGTTGTTGGAATATTACAATTTAAGCTATACCAGTAGTGTACCAGAACTGGTTGCCACAACCTTGTGAGAGCTGATTGTGGTACAAGTATTACCAACTCTTTATCCAGTGACATCATATGGGTGGCTTGAAATCACCATCCTGGGAGTATTTACACCACTGCAAAACTTAACAATCAGGATTTTTCTTCACCCTACTCCAAGGCTCCAAGGGAGCCAGTTGCTAAACATTTACCAGTATACCACTGCTATCTACTCATATTCTCCCATTATAAATTATAATTGTATTTGAAAGTTTTAAAAGCATAATATAGCAAACTCAGAAGAACAGAAGCTGGATGAACTCACAATTTTTGGTTAACTTTGGAAAGGTAATTTTGCTGCATCTGATTTTATGCACCAGATACAACATTTTACAACATTAATGCTTCTTTGTAGGTGTTTTCTGTGACTAGGTTTATACTCACTCTAAGCAATAAAACAAAAAACTTTCCCTAGGGGGTTAAAGTGACTTCTCTTTGCTTTTGAGGTTAGAGATATTACCCATGAAATAAGCAGGAATGACTTGATTTATTGCTTGTATATGATTAAGGTTACTTGAATTTTGGTACAAATCACTTAAGGATATGCGTTTAGAGTGGAGCTGATGGGAAAAGTTATTGAGCAGTTGGGCGGGGGGAGTGGGAAGAGATCATGGTCTATCCATTCAGATAGGGTGGCCAGAAACTTGGAAGCCCTACCTCTGGCATATGAAACTACTATCTTTTTCTCTCTGGGATGTGTGAAGTCCATCATTGTAATAAGAGACACATCTGAACACATTCAGCTTAAATGTGGTATAGCCACAGTTATAGCAGAAAACATGAAATTTTCCATGCATTTGTACTTTGATTATTGCACTTGGGAGGTTCATAGTCAGAGTATTCCCTCCACATTGCTCCTTAGTGAGCCCCCCAATACTTATCTCAATAGATATGATTATCTCCACATAGACAGTCCCACAGTATTATAACACGATTATAAATTTGGCAATGTATTTGATTATAATAGCTAAGTATTCTATAAAACTAATGTGAGACTGGAGCAATAGAAACTAAATGAAATAATGGTACACATAAAAGACTGTGAAATACTAGTTAAGGGGTAAGATCACAGAAAATTCCTCTCCTGAACTTATATAAGTAAATTGGAAAAATATTTATTTTTTATTTCTCAAAAAGAAATAAGTAGAAAGCAGATAAGGGGACTGAGACAAGCTTATGCTATAAACTTGAACAGTGTCAGGGAAAAAAAAGTAAAAACCTCCAGATGCTCTTGTGTAACAGAAAATAACTCTTAGCAGCTAGGGATTTAGTAAAATCCTGAGAAGTACCCTGAATGCCAGTCAATTTGGGGGAAAATTCACTAAGATAAATAAGCAACACTGGGGAATGGTAAAAATAACTTATGACTATACTGTTCTTACATTCAGGGGCAAGAACAATACAAAGCTTGTTTTCTGAGAAGTAGTGCAGAGAGCAAGCTGGCTAGACTGGGCCTTGGTATAGGATTTCAGAAAAGAAAGCCAAACTCAGATTTCTCAACAAGTATTTCAAAAAGTTTAAGTCAAATGCTGATTCCTCCTCTATTCGTATGAATTCAGGCAAATATTGAAAATGCTCACTCTGCAGCTCAGAAGAACTATAAAAGGAATCTAAAATAAGGGGTGAATGGTGTCAAGAGGAATTCACTCAAAAACTTATCTTAACAAAAAGAAAATGTGAAATACATTAAGTATGAAAAGGAAAGTAAAATAGGAGATATGATATATGGTGGAAAAAAACACAAAAAAAAATCAGTAAAAGAAAGAGGGAAAGAATAATAGTAAGAACAAAACTTAAATAACCTAATCTTGAGTAAGCACAAAGTAAGATATAGAATTATTGTTCTAGAATCATTCATGGTGCAGAAGAATTTGCAAAGAATATTAAGTAGAAGAACCACAAGAAAAAGAAGATACAAAAGAATAAGATGTAAAAGGAGATTGAAGCGCCTTTGAATGATATAAAAAAGCTGAGAACCATGCATAACTTTTTAGTTTATATATGAATGAGAAAGACACAGTTGAAAATGAGATTTCAGTGCAAAATCTGGATCAAAAAATGTTTAGATACATTATAGCTGAAAATTTCATAGAAATAAAGGAAAAAGTCCCCAGAAACTTAAGGTAACACATATGTCATAGCAGAAAAAATTATTTGGAATTAGTGACATTGAGATATTCTGATTAATTCAATGTGCTTAAGAATAAATAAATAATTCTTAAGGAATCACAGTCATTCAGATATCCAGGGAGAAAATGTAATTGCTTTACAAGGAGGGAAAATATCAGGACAGTCACTATTATCCATGAAGTAGTGAATTTTCATATCCAAATAAAAAGATTATTATAGCTACTTTTAATTTCAAGATGGAAAAATGGTCTGGGGCAGTGATTTTTAACGTGTGTGCTACGGCACACTGGTGTGTAGTGAGAGGATCTTAGGTGTGCCGTGAAAATTTTTAAAGATCATTAATTAAATTATCTTCAAAAGAAGTTCAAAGCACAGTAAGGATATTCTTTTTTTTTTTTTTTTTTTTTTTTTTAATATTTTTTTTAATCGATTGTATTTAAGTGTGGCACAGAAGTTTAACTATAGGTTCAAGTGTGCCGTGAGATAAAAATAGTTGAAAAACACTGGTCTAGGGAAAGTAAATGGTATACATGGAGTTAGACACTTAAAAGCAGTTTACACTAGCACCCAATTTTCTGATTTGTGGTCAAGCTGGACCATTATTATGTAGCTTCTTTTACATGTGAAAAGTGCCACGAAACCTTATTCTGTGTCTTAATTTGCTGTTGATCATCCTTACTATCATTTATTTTAGGAAAGTCTTTATAAACATTTCAGTTAGCTATACAATGAAACTTTGTTTTCCTGCAAAGATGGTACCTCCTTGGATACTGAATTTATAACTATTTCTGGGTAAAAGTAGTTTAGAGTAGAGGCCAGAGAAAGGCAGCTGCAGTTTAGTATTAGGGGCATGGGCAGTAGAATTTGACCTAGAAGAAAGCCCATGATCAACCTGCTAAGGTACTCAGAAAAATAAAACTTTGGAAATAGGCTTTAAATTCAATGGAGAAAAGATATCATATGAAAAATAGAGTATTTATTTTCTATTAATCCCTCTAGGCTCTGTTCACATAATGATCCAATTATATCAGTCACTTTGGACAGAGAACATGAGACAATGGAGCAGCCTGGGAGGAGAGTTACTGGTGGCCCTGTCCTGCCTCTCATGCACCCTTTACCCATTAACATTAGATCATCTTGATTATTTGTAAATTTCTGTGATACTTTCTGTTGTTAAGATTTTTTTTTTTATTTGAAATGAAGAAAAAAAAGTAAAGTGCTAACCTTTACTAACCAACCATGAACTGTGTTTTGGGTATTGCTTTCTGGGATAAAGTATACTTTATTTATTCAATTTTTCCCCCTCTGTGCAACTGAGAAAATAAAACTTCATAAAAGAAAGACACTATCCTTTAGAAATTATGATCATGACCTTCTGTGTGAATTATAGGCTTTGTAACAGCCTATAAATCTATGAAATTTCTTTGCTGATAGTGTTGCAGGAAGACGAGGCCCCAGTGGAGAGAAAGAACACCCAAACACCATGTTTAAAAGAGGTTGGGCTTTATTTCAGCCAGTGAAGCCACAGCAAAAAAGAATTCAAAATGGCTGAGCTCCCAGACTGGCTCAGTCTTCTTTTTATATCCCCAGTCAAAAAGCACCAGCCCATGGGTATCTTTCTCAGTAGTCAGTTTGAATCAAAGTAGAGAAGTGGGCTCTGGCTATTCAAGAACCACGGGCTTTTACAGAAGTGGAAGCAAGCATTAGTTTCCAGGTCCCAGGAAGTTAAGTTTTTATAAATTCCTAAAAGTTGAGTCACCATGGGGAGGACCTCACAGGTGTATCTTTGGGGTCTCCTTGAGAAGACCTTTGTTCTCTTAGACCTCACTTTTTTTCAGGTGTCCTCTCTTAATAACAACAGCATTAAAAAAGATACTTCAATTTCCCTTCTCCTTCCTTACTAAAGCTTGAGAGTAAAGAAGCTAAAATCTTTATGCAAAATGGCATTACCACAGTCACATAATAAGGAGCTCAACCCCAACTACTAAGGAATTGGAGTGTTTAACCCAAAAGACAAGCAGATTCCTGATGTGAGGATGTTCCTATATACAAGGGAAAAAAAAAGTATTTGTCACTAAGATGACAGATGAATTTTTACATCTTCAAATACCTTTAAGGTCTACTGAGATTATTTTCTTCTGGTTGGCAGAAATGCTTACATTTTTTATACTTTTGAATATAAATTATTTTGTAATTAAATTTTTTTTTAGTAAAAGTTGGGGCAGATGAAAGTACAGTTTACTATAGTTGAATCTTTCCATGAGAAATGTAAATTTCCTTTCATATGTAGCTACACATCTGAATTAAATATGAGTCTTAATTTGGTATTATATCTGTCTACTTAAGGAACAGTGAAAATTATTAATTACTACTTAAAATAATCAAGAGTTTTAGGACTTGAAAAACCAACAATCCAAAGTTAATCATTTATTTATTTAATCAACCATTTAGTCATTCATCAACAAATTGTATTAAGTACTTATGATGTACCAAGACTTGAGTTGTACTAGTGGAAGAAGAAAAAAATCCATAACTTCACAGGCTTTCCAGTCTAAATAATTAAAAATGAAGTCCTAAACACAGATCCTAAGACTATAAAATGTCTGGAGAGTTCTAGTAATTTCCCAGTTCAGCAGAACATTCTTCCATAAAGGACTGCATGGTCTTAGTCCAGCCCTTCTCTGCAAGGGCATAGCCAGTCCTTTTCAGCTTTCTTTGGTTTCCTTGAGTGGAGTAGAGCCAAGATCTCCAATTAACCCATACAAAGAAAATGGGGCAAATACCTACTGAAAATTTTCTTTCCCTGTCTTCTGTTTACTTGGTCCTAAACACAGCACAGGTGGCAGGTAATGTGTGGCAAGATAAGATAAATAAAGCCTCAATTTTCTAGGTAGAGAACCACATAGAAGAACCCCAAGGAACCATAATGTCCTGGGGAGATGGGGGAGAGGGGAGAGTTTGTGAAAGCAACTGTTACAGAAATGTCACATTTATCTTTCTCAAGGCCACATCAGAAGAACAAGGACAAATATACTGTTTGAAGAGAAGGAAAGAGAAATTTATTATTTTGCTTGCAAAGGAGGAAAAATATCAGACTATTCATCTGAAAAATACCAAATATTCTGAACATAAGCAAAATGGGGAAGGCCTATTGTCATTCAACTATGGTTAATGGTTCTAATCTTCCCATCTGCCAATAAAGCCATGGCCTCCCAGAGTTCTGCCAAGCAGACTCTGGGCCTTCATCTCCATCTCACATAGTTCAGCTGAGCCATTTACTTTAGCACAAAGAACAAATTACACTTCCCTCCCCTTCCCAACCATAGCTGACCTGCCTGAGGAAGGGATGCAGGCCTCAGTTTCCAAAGAGAGTGGGGGAAGTTTTGAAGAGAAAATGTTTTAACCATTTTTTTTTTCAGACTACTCCCTCTGTTAGACAACCCCTTCAAGTTCTTTATGAACTCTCAAACTTAGCCATGACTTTTCATAAATAGACGTGACCTATTTGGCAGAATAAACTATTTCCTAGGTCCCAGACTGAGCACTGAGTGGTGCATATGAGGGACGAATCCAAGCGACACTGAAAAGTCTTTGAAATTGGAATAGAAATTGAAATGTTAACCTACAGAAGGCTGGCCAGAACTTGTGGTCTCAACTCAGCTGGGTTCATTATTGATAAAACAATAATATCAACGTTCTCCATATAACTTAAACATAAATTAACCCAGAGTATGATAGGTCATATATCTAAGATGGAATACAGAATTAGTCAGTATACTAGGAAAATCTTACTTGTGTGGTAAAACACAATCAACAAACACCACAACACTGAAATTACACAGTTGTTGGAATTTTCTGAGAAAATAAAGAAACTATTGTAAAAATGCTTCAAAGAAGTAAGGATGAACACTGTTGAAAAATGGAAAGATAGAAAATCTCAGCAAAGAAATAGAAAATGAAGAATCATGTGGAGATTTTAGAATTAAAATATACAATAGCTAAAGTTAAAGAAAAGCTCAAGGAGGAAGAGTTTAATAGCAGAATGAAGTTGAGAGAGGAAAGAATCAGTGAATTTGAAAATAGATTAATATATATGTGTATATATTATATATATGTGGAAACGATTCATTTGAAGATAAAAGATTTAAAAATAATAATAAGAGCCTCAGAAACCTATGGTATAATGATAAAAAGTTAAACATTTGGGTCACTGGAATTCAAAACACACAAGGGAAAGAGTGATATGCATAAAAACATTTGAGTAAACAATGTTCATACATTTCCCAGATTTAATGAAAGGTATGAATCTACTACAGTTTTAATACTATAGATTCAAGAAGTTCATTATATCCCAAACATGACAAACTCAAAGAATCCATACCCAGACATATCATAATCAAGTTGTTGAAAACTAAAGTCAAAGAATCTTAAAAATAAGCAGAGAAAATCATCACATTATTATTTATCGGAGATTAATGATTCAACCAAGAACTGATTTCTTATCAGAAACCATGGGTGGCAGAAAGTATCAGAACAACATTTTTAAACTAATAGTTTAAACATTTTAAACTAATTTTTAAACTAATAAAAACCACCTGGAATTTTATATGAAACAAAAGCAATCCTTCAGAAATAAAGGTAAAGTCAATCTCAGAGGAAAAAAATTAAGAGGATTTGTTGCCAGCATAACTGCTCTGAAAGAACTGCTAAGCAAAGATG
The DNA here is from genome assembly GCA_963574355.1 of Loris lydekkerianus. Lineage (NCBI taxonomy): Eukaryota > Metazoa > Chordata > Mammalia > Primates > Lorisidae > Loris > Loris lydekkerianus. The sequence goes on from CAUYPK010001044.1 coordinate 31,555, forward strand.
TTCACAAAGAAGAAAATGATATGAGAAAAAAACTTGAAATACTAGGAGTAAAAAGAAAGAGAAATTATAAATATCTGAATAAATGCAATGACTATTATATTCTTCTTTAGTTATTTAAAATATACTTGATGACTGAAAACAAAAATTATAATATCTAGGTTTTCATACATAAGACAATTAAAACATGAAGAAGGTAGGATAAATTTCTACATACCACTTGAAATGATAAAACATTGATTTTTATATAGACAATAAAATTTCAGTATATATTATTAATATAATTCCTATAGCAGCCACTCAAAACTATATAAAAGTATATATAATAAAAAATAGAAAAATTAAAATGGAACACTACAAATATTCAAATGTTCTCAAAGAAGACAGTAAAGAGGGAACAGGGAAATAAAAATAGAGCAAAAATATTATATGAACCACAATTACTGCTGGAGACCTCAATAATTTCTCAATAATTGAAAGAACTAATAGGAAATCCACAAAGATATAGAAGAATGTACGACATCATAAATTAACTGTGTATAGTTAACATTTATGGAATGTTCTAGCAATCAGCAGCTGGATGTAAACTTTTCTCAAATGCACATGGAGTATTGACTAAGATAGAATTTATCATGGAGCATGAAATAAAAATTGACAAATATAAAAAGACTGAAATCAGAAAATGTATTTCAGTTTGTTCTCTGACAATAAAGGTAATAAATTGGAAACAAATATGAGAAAGACGAGAGTAAAATCCCCAATCCCTTGGAATATACACAACACACTCCTAAATGCTCCATGAAAATAGGAAATCTTAAGAAAAGTCAGGAAATATTTTGAACTAAACAAATATGAAAATATAGCCTGTATAATTTGTAGGATTCAGCTAAAGCAGTACTTAGAGGGAAAGTACAGTGTTAAATGCTTGTATTAGAAAAGAGAAAATATCTACCGTATATACTCGAGTATATACGGTATAAAGTTAGTACTTCGTGCTTCCATCTTATGAAACTAAAAAAGGAAAAGCAAAATAAACCAAAGTGACTAGAAGGGAGAAAAAATAAAGCTAAGGAGAAAAACTAATAAAATTAAAACAAAATACAGAGAAAATCAATGAAATATAAAGTTGATATTGTGAAAATATTAATGAAATGTATTTAAATTTTGCCATAAGATTTAAAATGATTAGGAAGACACATATCACCAATATCCGGACTAAAAGAAGAGATCTCACTGCACACTCCATATATATTAAAAGGTTAATAAGGGAATATTATGAACAATTCTCCAAACAGAATTTAAATAAAATGGAGATTTCCTCAAAGCTCATAAGCTGAGTATTAATCTTTGGTGATGACGAAATAGATAACCTGAATAGTCTTATAACTATTAAAAAGAAATCATAATTAAGGTTTTCCAAAAAGGAAATCTTCAGGCCAAGATGATTTCACTGGCAAACGCTGTCAAACAATTAACGGAGAAATAACACCAATTCTACACAGTGTCACCCAGGAAATAAATAGAAGAGAATGTTTCCTCCTAAAATATATTGTTTCAGGCCATCATTCCTTAATATCAAAACTCTACAAAGATAGTACAAACAAAAAATAAAACTACATGCATGACCAGAGACTCAATAAATCCTGAAGAAATTATTAGCAAATATATTAGCAAATTATTAGCAAATATAATACACTAAAACCAAAAAGGCTATGTCTTAGGAATGCAAGACTCCTCATATTTGAAAATCAATTAATTCTATCATATTAGCAATCTAAGTTTTATAAAACCACAGTGATATCAATTGAAATAGAAAAAGCTAGAAAAAGCATTAATAAAATCCAACATCTGCTCATGAGAAATACTGTCAGCAAACCTAGAAATAGAAGGAAATTTCCTCATTCTGATAAAGGGTAGCTTTCTTCCTAATAGTAAGAACAAGGTGTCTACTCTCACCACTCCTATTCAATATTGTTCTGGAAATCCTGTCTAGAGGAATAGAGAAAGAAAAAGAAATATAAGGTGTATAAATTGAAAGGGAAGAAATACAACTGTCTCTATTCTACAACATGACACTTTATAGGGGACATCTCAAGGATTCTAAGCAAACTTTGTAGAATTAACAAATGAACATAATGAGGTCACAGAATTCTAGGTCAAAACACAAAAATCAACCATATTTCTATGTATTAGCAATAAATAATTGGGAACAGAAAATTTTTTAAAGTGTCATTTTTAAGAGTCCTCCAAAATGAAGTGCATAGTTATGATCTTATAAAGGATATAAATATACTGAAAACTTTAAAATGCTGGTCAATGAAGTAAACAAAGATCTAAATACATGAAGAGACATATCATGTTCATGAATTGGAAGACTCAACCTAGTAAATACTTCAATTTTTCACAAAGTCATTTATATATTTAAGATAATTCTAATCAAAATCTCAGCAGGGATTTTTATACATGTATTATTTATGGCTGTGTACCCAATAACCCTCAAATGCAGTGACGTAAAACAATAGACATTTATTACCATATAGTATCTGCAAGTCAGGTATCTGGACACAGATTCCTTTTACAGGTCTCTCATGGGCAGCAAACATGGTATAGGCTGACTTATAGTCATCTTATGTCTTGACTAAAGAGGGATCCTTCCAAGCTCAAGTAATTATTTAGCTATTAACAGGATTGTTTCATGTGGGCAATTGGATTAAGGGTATCAATTCCTTTATGGTTGTTGCCTGGTTGGGGCCTTTCTCTTTTCTCTAACATGTGAGCCTTTCCAACACATTTGTTTCAACAGAGTTATCTTCATCGTGACATCTAGATAGGAGAAATATCCTGAGGTTAGACAGAGATAAAGGGGGAAAGGCAGTACTACTATCCTTAGCCTGAAAACTTTGCTCTGTAACTCAGCCAAATGAGACACCAAATCAGAGTGGCTGTTCAGTAGCATCACACTGCGGGAGATACGTAGACAGAAGCCCCTAGCCAAACTTCTCACACGGCCGGGATAATCCCTTTGTGAACTTCCCCTTTTGGGACAGGCAGAACTCCAGCTATTTATTGGAGCCAAGGTACATGGGCTTAAGCTGCCACCTACAACAAAAAAGGAGGCCACAAATTTAACAGTAAAGATTTGTTAAGCAAATAGAGGTATATTCAATAAAAACCAAAATAAACCAGACAGAGAAGATGAGAATAACTAACTAATCCTTTAATGCAAAGACATAGGTGGATACTCACAAGAAATAACACTAAACAGGGAGCCACTTACCTCCCCAAAAGAACAACAACAAAAAAATTCAGTGACTTACCCTAACAAGATGACAATACATGAGCTCTCTGACCAAGAGATCAGTTTAAGAAAACTCAGTGATCGAGTGGCGCCTGTGGCTCAAAGGGGTGGGGTGCTGGCCCCATATGCCAGAGGTGGCAGATTCAAACCCAGCCCCAGCCAAAAACTGCAAAAAAAAAAAGAAAAAAAAAAAAAGAAAGAAAACTCAGTGATCTCTAAGATAACACAGAAAACCAATTGCAATTTAGAAATTTATCTGAGAAACTTAACAGAGTTTGAAATTTAAAAAACCCCAGAAATGTTGAAACTAAGAAGTACATTTGCTAAACTGAATAACTTTTTAGAGATTCTCCACAGCAGAATGAACCAAGCAGAGAAAATAATCAGTAATCTTAAAGACTATTTGAAAATATACAGAAGAGAAAAAAGAATTAAGAGGAATAAAGACTGCTTAAAAGACATAGAAAATTACCTCGAAATATCAAATCTAAGAATTATTGGTGTTCATAAGTGATCTGAGCCAAAACAAGGGATAGAAAGTTCATTCAAAGAAATAAGAACAAAAGACTCTTCAAAACTTAAAAAATAAAAAATTCAGGTACAAAAGGTCATGGAACACCAAATAGAGTCTAGCCAAATAAGAGTACCCCTAGACACATAATAATCAAACTCTCAAAGATCAAGGACAAAGAATCCTCAAAGCAGCAAGAGAAAATAAGAAATTACATATAAATGAGCTCCAATTCATCTTCCAACAGACTTCTCAATGGAAACCTTATAGGGCAGGAGGGAGTGGAATGACACTTTCAAACAACTTAAAGAACAAAAACTGCCACCCAGGAATATTGTATCCAGCAAAATTATCATTCAAATATGAAGGAGAAATAAAGTCTTTCCCAGAAAAAGGAAAGCCAAGAGGTCCACCACCACCAGAGCCATCTGGCAAGAAATGCTAAAGAGAGCCCTTCAGTCTGAAAGAAATGGAAACACTAACATGCGAAAGAATTTTTTTGTTTGTTTCTTTAGCTGAAACAGCAGAAGGTATGATTTATTGTTTACTTGTTACACTCAGCCACAACTGAGAACAGAACAAGTCCAGAATGTCAGGTCCAGGGCAAAGGACCAATAGAACTGTGAGCAAGGTGAGTCTCAGGGCTGGTCTTGGTGACTGTATGGCAATGAGATATTAGATTCATGGAGAACAAGTTCCAGACAGTAGCGTGCAGTCCAGTAGCTTGTACTTGCATCCTCAACCTCGGGCATCCCATGTTCCTTCTCTTGTGGCCTTCATGAGTGCACAAGTGGGCGGTTTGGACCTCTGCCTCATCTTTCTCATTTTGTGCTTCAGCTTGCGTACTAGCTTCTTCCTGCACTTGGCTCTCATGGTACTTAGGTTTCTAGAAAGATGGCTCTAAGGCCAAGAGTGCAAAAGAATTTTTTTTTTTTTTTTTTTTTTTTTTTATATAGAGACAGAGTCTCACTTTATGGCCCTTTCGTAGAGTGCTGTGGCATCACATAGCTCACAGCAACCTCCTGCTCCTGGGCTTAAGTGATTCTCTTGCCTCAGCCTCCCGAGTAGCTGGGACTACAGGCGCCCGCCACAATGCCTGGCTATTTTTTTGTTGCAGTTTGGCCGGGGCTGGGTTTGAACCCGCCACCCTCAGCATATGGGGCCAGCACCCTACTCACTGAGCCACAGGTGCCACCAAGAAAATTTTTTTTTAAGGTGTGAAACCCATCAGTAAAATTAAATACCTGGACAAACCAGGAAAACTCTAATATTGTATGTGTAGTGTGCAATCCACTCATAACTCTGGTACAAAGCCCAACAGGCAAATCTATGAAAAACAATAACAAGAGCAACCTGTTAAAAGATAGGTAATATAAAATATGTAAATTGAAGCAACAAAAAGTCAAAATGTGGGGCAGATGGAGATAAAATATACATTTTTGTGTTTTTATCTTTGATTCAATTCTTTCAGATATTTGCTTAAAATATCTTTTTGCACCTATAAGATGTTTTTAGAACCATCATGATAACCAAAGTGCTAAAATCTATAACAGATTCACTTTTAAAAAAGCAAAAAATTAAAATATACTACCAGAGAGAATCACTTAACCACAAAGGAAGATGGTAAGGAAGAAAAGAGCCTCAAAACAATAAGAAAAAAGCAACAAAATGGCAGTAGTAAATACTTCTCAAAATTAACATGGAATGTAAATGGTCTCAATTTTTTGAGTAAAAGGATTTGGGGAATATACCCTCTTGAATTTTTTGAAAAAGTTTAAGTAGGATTGGGGTCATTAGTTCTTGAAATTTTAGGTAGAATTCAGCAGTGAAGCCATTGGGCCCTGGGCTATTCTTTGCTTGAAGACTTTTTTTTAGTGCTTCTATCTCGTTACTTGCTATTCAGGTTTTGGATTTCTTCCTGGTTTGGACGTGGTAGGTAGTATGTGTCTAGGAATTTACTCATTTCTTCCTTATTGGAATATAGTTGTAGTTGCCCATAGTAGTCACTAATAATCCTTTGGATTTCTGCAGTATGAGTTGTAATGTCTCCTTTTTTCATCTCTGATTATATTTATTTGGGTCTCCTCTCTCTCTCTGGCTAAAGGTGTGTCAATTGTGTTAGTAATTTCAAATAAACTTCTTGTTTTGTTTATGCTTTGTATTATTTTAATTTCAATTTCATTTATTTCTGATCTGATCTTTATTATTTATTTTCTTCTACTAAGTTTAGGTTTGGTTTGCTCTTGTTTCCCTAGTTATTTGAGGTGCATCATATCATTAGATTGTTTATTTGAAACTTTTCTACTTTTTCAATACAGGCACTTATTGCTGTAAATTTTCTTCTTATTACTGCTTTACTGTATACCATGGGTTTTGATATATTGTGTTTTTATTTTAATTTGTTTTGAGAATTTAAAAAACTTTCCTACTTAATTTCTGATCATTCAGGAGCATACTATTTAATTTCTTGTGTTTATATAGTTTCTGGTGTTCCTCTTGTTATTGATTTCTAGTTTAATTCCATTGTGGTAAGAGGAAATACTTGGTACGATTTCAAATATTTGGAATTTTTTAAAGACTATTTTGTGGCCTAATATAGGATCTATCCTTGAGAATGATTCATGAACCTAGGAGAAGAATCTGTATTCTACAGATGCTGCATGAAACATTCTATAAATATCTATTAGGTACGTTTAGTCCAAAGTGCAGAATAAGTCCAATTTTTCTTTTGTAGATTTTCTTTCTGGATGATCTGTCCAATACTGAAAGTGAAGGGATGAGATCTCCAATGGTTATTGTATTGGGGTCAAATTCAGCAACACATTGAAAGGATTATTCATCATGATACAGTGGGATTTATCCCAGGGATGCAAGGATGGTTCAACAAATCCAAATCAATCAATGTAATACATCATTTCAGCAGAATGAAGTAAAAAAACCATATGATCATTTCCATGGATTCTGAAAAAGTATTTGATAAATTATAATGTCCTTTCATAATAAAAACTCTCAAAATGTGGGTATAGGAGGAGCTTACCCTAACAAGATAAAAGCCATATATGACAGACCTACAACTAGTATCATACGGAAAGGAGAAAATCTGAAAACCTTTCCTATAAACAGGGGTGTCTGACCTTTTTTCTCCTCTTCTATAAATGTGAAGACCAAGCCTAGTCTGGGGCAACACTTCAAATATACAAACACTAAGGGAAGTTGATGAGCAAAAAAAAAAAAAAAAATCCATACATACTTTTCACAATGTCTAACACCACAGATGAGCAAAACAGCATGCAAATAATCAGCATGCAGCCTGAAGACTGCAGGTTGGACACCCCTGAAAAATCTGTAACAAGACAAGAATACCTACTTTTACCACTGCTATTTAACATAGTACTGGAAATTCTAGCTAGAGTAATCAGGTAAGACAAAGACAAAGACATGAAGGGCATCCAAATTATAAAGGAATAAATCAAATTATCTTTTTTTGCAGAGGATGTTATGTCTAAAGAACTAAAAAAATCTACAAAAAAACCTTTATATGATGCAGGATACAAAATCAACATACAAAACAAGTAGCATTTCTGTATGCCAAAAATAAGCAATCTGGAAAATAAACCAATAAAATAATCACATTTCCAATAGCTATAAATAAAACAAAATATTCAGGAATAAATTTAGTCAAAGAAGTGAAGATCTTTATAATGAAAACTGTACAACATTGACAAATGAAATTAAAGATGACAAAAAAATGGAAAGATATTCCATGCTCCTGGGTTGAAAGAATTCATAATAAGAATTAATAATGTTAAAATGTCTGCTCACGCCTGTAATCCTAGCACTTGGGGAGGCTGAAGCAAGTGGATTACTTGAGTTTAGGAGTTACAGACCAGCCTGAGCCGGAGTGAGACCCCATTTCTAAAAAGAAAAAAATAGCTGGGTATTGTGGTGAGCACCCATAGTCCCAACTATTTGGGAGGCTGAAGCAAGAGAATCACTTGAGCCCAAGAGTTTGAGGTTTCCATGAGCTATGATGCCATGGCACTGTACCATGGGTGACAAAGTGAGATTATGTCTCAAATAAAATGATAAAATAAAATAAAATAAAAGTAAAATAAAATGTCCGTACTACCCAAGGTAATCCATAGACTCAATGCAAAAAATCTTCATCAAAATACCGATGACATTCTTCACTGAAATAGAAAAAATAATTCTTTTTTTTTTTTACTAAGTCATAAACATTGTATACATTGATGCCTTTATGTGGTACAATGTACTGATTTTATATACAATTAGGAATGCTTACATCAAACTAGTTAATATAGCCTCACCTCATTTACTTAATTATTGTGTTAAGACATTTATACTCTATATTTAATAGATTTGACATGTACCCTCGCAATATGAACCATAGGAATGGTCCCACCATTTACCCTCCTTCCATCAAATCTCCCCCCTCCTGTCCTTTTCTCCCCATCATCTTAGGCTATAGTTGGGGTTTATCTTTCTTGTGAAAGTGTGATTATAAATTGTTTTCATAATGGTACTGAGTACGTTGGATACTTTTCTTCCATTCCAGCTCCATCAATGTAAACATAAAAGAGGTAAAGTCTCCATATTCTATAAGGCTGCATTATATTCCATGGTATACATATACAATTTATTAATCCATTCATGGGTCGATGGGCACTTGGGTTTCTTCCATGTCTTGGCAATTATGAATTGAGCTGCAGTGAACAATCTGGTGCAAATATCTTTGTTGTAAAGTTTTTTTTGGTCTTTTGTATATACACCTAGTAGAGGAATTGCAGGATTGAATGACAGGTCTACTTTTAGATTCCTGAGTGTTCTCCAAACTACTTTCCAAAAGGAATGTATTAGCTTTCATTCCCACCAGCAATGCAAAAGTGTTCCTTTTTCTCCACATCCACACCAACATCTGTAGTTTTTGGGTCTTGTTATGTGAGCTACTGTCACTGGAGTTAATCTCAAAGTGGTTTTTATTTGCATTTCTCTGATGATTAAAGACGATGAGCATTCTTTTCATGTGACTGTAGCCCATGTACTTGTCCTCCTCAGAGAACCTTCTATTCATGTCTACTGCCCACAATGAAATGGGTTCACTTGTTCTTTTCTGATTAATAAGTTTGAGTTCTCTGTGGATTCTTGTTATCAAACCTTTGTCAGAAACATAACCTGCAAATATCCTCTCCCATTCTGAGGGCTGACTGCTTACTTTATTTACTATGCTCTTGGCTGTGCAGAAGTTTTTTAATTTGATCATATCCCAATAATGTATATTTGGTGTTGCTTCAATTGCCCAGGGGTCTTCCTCATTAAGTATTCTCCCAAGCCATTTTCTTCAGGAGTTTCCCCTGTACTCTCTCCAAGAATCTTTATAGTTTCATGTCTTAAGTTTAAATCTTTCATCCAGTGAGAGACAATTTTTGTTAATGGTGAAAGGTGTGGGGCCAGTTTTAATCTTCTGCAAGTCACCAGCCAATTCACCCAGCACCATTTGTTAAATAGGGAATCTTTCCCTGAATTTATGTTTTTGGTAGGCTTGTCAAAGATCAAATGATGATAAGTGTGTGGATTCATCTCTTGGTTCTCAATTCTGTTCCATACATCTATCTCTCTGTTTTTGTGCCAGTACCATGCTGTTTTGATCATTATAGATTTATAGTATAGTCTGAGGTCTGGTAGCATGATTCCTACTGATTTGTTTTTATTTCTGAGTAATATCTTGGCTATTTGAGTTTTTTTCTATTTCCATAAAAAACAGAGTACTAATTTTTCCAGATCTTTAAAGTATGACAGTGGTACTTTAATAGGGATTGCATTAAAATTGTATATTGCTTTGGGTAGTATGAACTTTTTAACAATGTTGATTCTTCCCAGCCATAAGCATGGTATGTTTTTCCATTTGTTAACATCTTCAGCTATGTCTTTTCTCAGAGTTTCATAGTTCTCTTCATAGACATCCGTTATTAGGTAAACTCCCAAATATTTCATCTTCTTTGGCACCACTGTAAAGGGAATAGAGTCCTTGACTGTTTTTCAGCTTGACTATTTTTGGTATATATAAGGCTACTGATTTGTGAGTATTGATTTTGTAACCTGAGACACTGCTGTACTCCTTGATAACTTCTAAGAGTTTTGTAGTTGAGACCCTGGGTTTTTCCAGATATACAACCATATCATCTGCAAAGAGTGAAAGTGTGATCTCCTCTGATCCTATTTGGATACCCTTAATTGCCTTCTCTTGCCTGATCGCAATGGCTAAGACTTCCATTACAATGTTAAAAATCAGGGGAAACAATGGGCAACCTTGCCTGGTTCCTGATCTGAGTGGAAATGCCATTCAATATGATATTGACTGTGGGTTTGCTATAGATGGCCTCTATCATTTTAAGAAATGTCACTTCTATACCTATTTTCTTAAGTGTTCTGATCATGAAAGGATGCTAGATATTATCAAAAGCATTTTCTGCATCAAGTGAGAGAATCATATGGCCTTTGTTTTTTATTTTGTTTGTATGATGTATTATATTTGTAGATTTACATATATTTAACCATCCTTGGGACCCTAGGATAAAACCCAATTGGTCATGGTGTATAATTTGTTTGATGTGTTACTTGTTACTGGATTCTGTTTGCTAGGATCTTATTGGATATTTTTGCATCTATATTCATCAAAGATATTGGTCTATAATTTTCTTTCCTTGTTGCGTCTTTTCCTGGTTTGGGGATCAGGGTGATATTTGTTTTATGGAATGTGTGGGGGAAATAGTCCTTCTTTTTCTATGTTTTGGAAAAAGTTAAGTAATATAGGTACTAGTTCCTCTTTAAAGATTTGGTAGAATTCTGTTGTGAAGCCATCTGGTCCCGGACTTTTCTTTCTTGGGAGATTTCGTATAGTTGATGCTATTTTAGTACTTGATGTAGGTCTATTCAACATTTCCAGTTCTTTCTGGCTAAGTCTAGGAGGGTGGCATGCCTCCAAGTATTTGTAAATTTCCTTCAGATTTTCATTTTTCTGAGAATAGAGTTTTTCATAGTATTCATTGTGGATTCCTTGAATTTCTGAGGTATATTTTGTTATTTTGCCTTTGTCACTTCTGATTGGTGATATTAGAGCTTTTAATTTTCTGTTTCTGGTTAGGTTAACAAATGGTTTATCAATTTTTTTAAACTTTTCAAAAAAAAAACCTTTTTGATTCATTGATCTTTTGAATAATTCTTTTGTTTTTTTATTTCATTTAATTCTGCTCCAAGTTTAGTTATTTCTTTTCTTCTGCTGTGTTTGGGGTTGGAATGTCCTTCCTTTTCCAGTTGCTTGAGATCACCTATTAAGTTGCTGACTTCCTCTCTTTCTGTTCTCTTCAGGAAGGCTTGCAATGCTATAAATTTCTCTCTGAGGACTGCCTTTGCACTATCCCACAGTTTCTGATAATTTGTGTCTTCATTACTATTTTGTTCCAAATATTTGGCAATTTCCTTCTTAATCTCATCTATCACCCAGCTATCATTCAGCATATGGTTATTTAGTTTCCATGTCTTTGTATGAGTATGCAGATTCCTGTTATTGATGAGTTCAACTTTTATTCCATGATGAGCTGAGAAAATACAAGGAATAATTTTTATTCTTTTAAATTTGCTGAGGTTAGACTTGTGACCTATGATGTGATCAACTTTGGAGGATGTTTAATGGGTTGATGAGAAGACTATATTCAGTTTTGTTTGGATAAAATGTTCTATAGATGTCTGTTAATTCCAATTGTTGTATGGTGAATTTTAAGTCCAAAATTTACGTGCATAGTTTCTTATTGGATGCTCTATCCAACACTACCAAAGGGGTATTAAAATCTCTAACTATTATGGTGCTGGAAGATATCAAATTGTTCATATCTATTAGGGTCTCCCTTATAAATTGAGGAGCATTCTGGTTGGGCACATAAATGTTAATAATTGACATCTCATCATGTTGAGTGTTTCCCTTAACAAATATGAAGTGACCATCCTTGCCTTTCCTTACTTTTGTTGATTTAAAGCCTAATGTACTTGCAAATAAAATTGCAATCTCTGCTTTTAACTGATCCTCATTTGCCTGGATTATAGATGATCATCCTTTCATCCTGAGTTTATATTTATCTTTTAATGTAAGATGAGATAATTATATGCAGCACATATCTAGCCTGAGTTTTTGTATCTGGTCAGCCAACCTGTGCCTATTTAGAGGACAATTTAATTGTCCTCACATTAATTGTCTCACATTAATTGAGAGTATTGCTGAGCCTAGTAGAATTTTGGGTCTCAAGTTTTTCAAAAGTCCAGTGGACATTTTTAATCCCTTTGCCACTGTGGAAATTGGGATTTGATCAAAGTCTCTGAGTGAGTTTACTTTGGTGGTAGAGAATTGTGCTGGTCATTGTGGAGGATGGGTCTGAGTATATAATGGAGAGCTGGTTTAGTTATGGCAAATGTCTTCAATGTGTGTATGTCATTAAAGTATTTGACTTCTCTGTCATAAATGAAACTCATTTTAGCTGGATACAGGATCCTGGGCTGAAAGGTGTTTTGTTTTAGGAGATTGAAGGTCGATGACCATCCTCTTCTGACTTGAAAAGCTTCAGCAGACAGATCAGTAGTCATTCTCATATTCTTCCCCTTTTAGGTTATGCTTTTCTTTCGTCTAGCTCCTTGCAGGATTTTCTCCTTCATATTAACTTTGGCTAAGTTAATTACAATGTGTCCCGGAGATGTTTCATTTGGATTGAGTCATGCTGG